>JAODXP020002426.1:0-29273 GCA_027497455.2 Sardinella longiceps | reverse complement strand
ACTGACTGTGGTGTCAGTCTTTTTGGCGTATCTGGCAGGCTATAGAAGTGAGATGTTACCCTGTGTGAGTGCGCAGGTGTACTTTCAGAGTGTCTCCTCGACTGTAACTCTTGTTGCAGTGAGTGCAGTGGTGCCTCTGTCCCGCGTGAATGGCCAGGTGCTGGCGGAGACTCTTCTTCAGAGCGAAACTCCTCCCACAGTCATCACACCTGTGTGGCTTCTCACCTGTATGACTCAACAGGTGAGCCTTGAGATTCCCCACGTGATAGAACGTCTTGTCGCACTGCGTGCAGCGGTACCGCCTCTCTCCCGAGTGAACCCGCCTGTGCCCCGCCAGATCGATTTTCCTCGTGAAGCGCTGGCCGCAGAGTTCGCAGCCAAATGGCCGGTCGTTGGTGTGAATTAACTGGTGTCGTCTCAGGTCTCCTTGGAGATGGTATCTCTTATCACACTGGGTGCATCTATACGGTTTCTCACCTGTGTGTTTACGCAGGTGCCCTCTGAGACTGTGCGGTTGAGAGAACGTTTTTCCGCAAAGAGTGCAGCGGAACGGCCTCTCGCCCGTGTGAGTCCGCATGTGAGACGTTAGGTTGTAACGTTGGCAGAACGTTTTGCCGCACTGCGTGCAGCTGAAGGGTTTCTCTCCTGTGTGGATGCGCATGTGGACTCTCAGGTTCCCCATCAATGTGAATCCCTTTCCACACTCACCGCATATATATGGCTTCTGGGGTTCTGTGGGAGAAGAACAAGGATTGACCAATAAGAGGGCTTGGAGAGGGAGAAGAACAGATTTGACCAATAAGAGAGCTTGGAATGGGAGAAGAACAGGATTGATTAATAAGAAGGCTTGAAGTGGTGTTCTTTCATTTTTTCATTCACACATACTGCATATATATGGCCTCTGGGGTTATATGGGAGAACAACAGGATTGACCAATAAGAGGGCTTGGAATGGGAGAAGAACAGACTTGACCAATAAGAGGGCTGGAAGTGGGAGAAGAACAGGATTGACCAATAAGATGGTTTGAAGCGGTATTCTTTCATTCTTTCATTCACAAACAGTAGGCAAATATGATCAACTTCTAGTTTTATCGTGGCCGGTTCTAGTCATAGGCGAAATAGGTGATCGCCTAGGGCACCAAATATTAGGGGGGTATCACAATACAATACACAATACACAAAACACCTTTTCTTGGGGGTAAAAAAAGTCAGTGACAGAATGGTAATGATTAGGAATTACTTTGTTTTCATGAGATGTGATAGTACGACTAAAAATGTAGATATTCAATGGTAAGATCCTATATTCATTGGATCATAAATTACACAGGGCTATGAAATACATTCTTTTCTGTTTTCATTTAATTACTGTGTAACATATACTCCAGAAACGATGCATGAATACAATTACAATGGGATCAGTTTATTGATTAGGCCAAACCAAACACAATTCAAGAAAATTCAACAGAAATTCTGAATTTTGCATATTCATTCAACAGAAATTAACTGTAGTTCATAAAGCATTGGGTGGGAAACTGTTAGCAAAACAAAGCTGTGCACATTTTGCTGAGAAATCCCGTAAGCAGATGTCCGTGTAGTGTGTAGGAAATACCAACATAACAGATATATCAGAGAGATAAAATAATATAATATAAGAGATTTATCATATTATAATACTACACTGTAAAATTCAAAAAGTAGACCTTAGCCTACTTAAAACTAGGAAACCAAGTGCCTACGAAAAACACTTAAGTGGACTGCAAATTGAGATTTCAGCTTACAAACAATCCATTAAGATGACCATTTCATTAGGCTAATTAATGACGATTCAAATCTTTTCTTTAAAAAAGAAAATAATAAAAAAAAACTTATTATAACAACTTAATGTGGCATATTTCTGAACATGGGCTTGCTTTGAACCCTACATATTTAGAAAACATATTACCCAGGCTAGACATAATTTCCTTCATTTTTTTTTTTTTTTTTTTTTGCTTGCATATACATTAAGCACCATATAACGTATACATTTAATGTTGAGACACTTTACAATCATAATGTCCCTTTTATACAGCTTTTTAATCATTTGTCTCTCCAGAAATAAGTCACTACCGAAACGCAATAGCACATAATAGCAAGGTTCAGAATGACATTTCATTTCAACTCTTGAAATATTTCTGTCATTAATGTTTTTCTGCATATGATTAGCATGTTCTCACGAATACTGGATTTCTTCAGAAAATCCACAAACTTGGTCACATAAAAATGATACATCAGGATTATGTACTGTAGATAAAAAAATATGTATTTTACGACACTAAGTTTACATGAAGCACCCTTTATATTGCACTTTGGCCAAAAACTAAAAATAATATAAGAAGTACATAAAACAAATAACAAACCGATAACGAATACTGACTAAATAAGAAATAATGAAATGAAACTGAAAGTAAGTTGTTATGCCCTATTCACTTAGTGTTATTTGACGTTTCACTGCATGGTCTATGTTGTATCAAATTATATTACTCTTTTTCCTACCTATAGCACTCGTTGAGTTTAAACAACAGGGCTATGGATTGATATACACTGGATTTGTCCTTTAATCTCCTGTGGGAGTGTGCCAATGTATTAAACGTTTAACAGTCCTGTGTTTCTTTAGTGCATTGTGCGTTAGCGTATTTGCATAGCTTTGACATGGCTGAAACTCTCGTTAGACGGACTGCACTGGTGACTCTGTCCTGCATGTGTTGGTGCATTGTCAGACCGTAGGCTCGGGTGTAACTCTTGTAGCACAGACTGCAGTGTTAGGGCTTCTCTCCTGTGTGATGGCGCTGTCATTCACTGACATGTCAATCTTGACTGGAGCTCTTGTGGCAGTGTTGCAAAGGTTTGGACTTTCTCCTGTGTGTATACGTTTGTGCACCTTTAGCTTGCTTCTTTTCATGAAGCCCTCGCCACACAGTCTGCAGACAAAGGGATTCTGGCCTATGTGCACCAGCTGGTGTCGCACCAGATCCCCTTTGTAAGAGTATGCCTTGTCGCACTGATTACACTGGAACGACTTATGAGACTTGCGAAGAGGTTTGTGTTGTGTTTGTCCAGAATGATATCGTTCCTGATGGGCTTTTCGGCTGCTCGAACACACAAAACTTTCCTCACACTCGCCGCAGGGATATGGTTTCTGTCCTGTGTGTTTGTGTTGATGGTATCGGAGGCCGTGAAGCTGAGCGAAGCTCTTTCCACACTGGGTGCAGTGGTATGGCTTTTCTCCTGTATGAGAACGCATGTGTGATATGAGGTTACAGTTCACATGAAAACTCTTTCCGCAGTGTGTGCAGCTATATGGCCTCTCATTCGTGTGAATGCGGGTGTGGACTTGGAGCTGACGAGCTGTTGGGAAAGTCTTGCCACAGAATGTGCAGGAGTGAATGCGCATGTCGGTTTTATTGTGGCAGTTGTGTCGTTTCAGAGCGTCGACTCTGCTGAAACTCTTGTTACACTGAGTACAGTGGTGTCTCTCTCCCGTGTGAAGAAGCTGATGTGTCTTGAGGGTTGAGAGTTTCCTGAAGCTTTTGTCGCACTGTGTGCATGGGTACGGTCTTTCTCCTGTGTGAATGCGTTCGTGCAACTTCAGATCGCCACGTTTCAGGAAGGCTTTGCCACACAGACTACAAGGGAACGGAAGCTGACCTGTGTGCACGACCTTGTGACGTACCAGGTCCCCTTTGTAAAAGTACGCCTTGTCACACTCAGAACACTGGTACAACTTCTCAGCTGGAGGATGGTCCTTCATGCCGTCTGGTGCTTGTTCAGAGTGAAATCGTTTCTGGTGGGCTTTTCGGCTGCTGGAACAAACAAAACTTTGCTCACACTCGCTACAGGGATACGGCTTCTGTCCTGTGTGTCTGCGTTGATGGTATCGGAGACTGTGAGGATGAGAGAAACACTTTCCACACTGGGTGCAGTGGTATGGCTTCTCTCCTGTGTGAGTGCGCATGTGGGATTTGAAGTGTGTGTCCTTGTGGAAGCTCTTTCCACACTGCGTGCAGCTATATGACCTCTCGCCCAAGTGGGTGTGGGGTAAGAGACTTCTTTCTTGAGTGATCATCTCTCCATACTGCTCACAGCTATACAGTTTCTCTCCCTCGTGAGTCTTGAATCTCTTCCAACCCAAAGTGCATTTTAAAGGCCTTTTCCCTGTGGGAGTAGAATAGGAGTGGTCATTAGGAGGGCTGGACTATGTATGTAGATCACACAAAATCTTTTCTCTCTTATGGACCTTTTTCACCTACGTCACTATGAGGTACTATAACAAGGTTTGGGTGGTTTAACTTCCCCAGAAGTAGCTTCTGGAGATGGGATGCCCCTCATCTGCCCAACTTTCCACCTGACCAACAGTAAGAGAGGGGACCAGCAGTAGATTTTCTATCTGGCATCTGTGAGAAATTATTAATTATTATTTATAAAGCGAAGGGAGTTTTTCCTTGCCCCCGTTTCTCATGGATGCCTCCTGTACTGTCTGTAAAGCGCCGCGAGACAATGCACTCTATTTGAGCGCTCTACAAATAAAATTGAATTGAATTAAATTAACATTTAATTTGGTTCTTGTGGGCCTGATCTGGCTTGTGGGCCGCCATTTGTGGATGACAGGTCAAATGGTTAATGTGGCAATATTAACATTACATTTTGTTTGTGCACCACACTTTAACGCACACAATCAGACAAATCTGGCTGCCAGTTCATGGTGTTGAGTCATTAGTTTGTTGAGGATAATATGTTATGGGAGTGAGCTATAGTGTATTGTCAGAACTTACAGTCTGCGGTCACTTGACTTTTGTTATACTGATTGGAGGGCTTAAAAATAATAATAATAATAATAATAATAAAATAAATAAATAAATAATTTGCCCATTTGATGTAGCCAAGACACCATTTACGTGTAAACAGAAGTTCCGACCAGATGTAAAATAAAATAATAATAATGAAATAATAATAAAAAAGATACAGATACAGGTAAGGTAGGTGTAACAATCCAAAAAGATCTTTATTAACGATGCCGGGGGTAAGCTACAAACAGATGTACAGTCATGTAACAAAAACTTGAAGTCTCTCGGGAGCATTCGCATCTTATACCTGTTTCTGCGTGGTCATTACATGATCACACTACATTCACATGATCCATTCACCTCCACCATTCAAGCATAACAATACAACAAAAGGACACTTTCCTAGTTTCATCATGTGGTTCACATAGCTTGCATAGTGCACACAGTTCAATATATGCAACTTTCAGCATCACAAATTGTATGCCCCTCGAGTTGTCTAGATACTCATGACATTCTGCAGAGGCACATTACAACTAACCCCAGCCTACCCCATATTCACTAATCCTAGGTCCGCATATTCATACCCATACATACGTAACAATACACATACACATACTGCATAACAATGACAGTCTCATGTTTCCTATAGGTGCTAGCAGAGAAGAGCACATTCCAAAAGAGACAGCAGAGGGGGCCCCATGTCAGAAGAGACAGACCAACTCTACTTTAAGTTTTAATAAATTAAAGGGGAAGTTTGGTTTTTAACATGTTTAGCCCATTCTTTGGAGTGTCTAGGATGAAATAGAATCATCAACACCAAAATTCGGACAACTGCTCATGTCTCTGATATTTGGCTCATATCCTCCCCTTTCTGCTTCAGAATAGCTTGCTTTGTGCATGTCCGATAATGGCCTTAAAAGAACCTTAAACCTTTGTTTTAAAGCATGTGCAGCTCACCAAGTGGTTAGTGGAGTTCGTTGATGTTCCACAACAATTATCAGAGCGAAATACAGTTCCTAACCAGCTTTATTTGTCTTCTTGTTGTGCTAGTTGGTATTGCTACGCCGAAAAAATAGTTCCAGAATGTTCAAAATACCATATAAAATGTGACAGAAACTGTACTTTGCTACTATAATTGTTTCGGAACCTCAATGGAAACCATTAAACACTTGTTGCTGTTCACATAAGTTTTAAAATAAAGGTTTAAGGTTGTTTTAAGGACATTATCGGACATGCACAAAGGAAGCCATTCTGAAGCAGAAAAGGGGGTATTCTAAATGAGCCAAATATCAGAGACAGGAGCAATCATGAAAATGTTGGTGTTGATGATTCTATTTCATCCTAGACACTCCAAAAAAGGGGATAAACATGTTAAAAACCAAACTTCCCCTTTAAGGTTGATAGTAAGACACTATAAAGTTAAGAATTCCCACTCAAATTTAAAGCATTAAAGGGAAGCTCCAGAGTAGGTTTAAGCATAGCCCTGTTGCCTGAGCATTCCAACAGTAATCTATTTAGCATGGAATGAAAGAATTTCGAACAGAATAGACTCAACGCGAACACAAAATATTTTACTTTGAGTCAACGGTAGCTCAGATCTTACTTTCGTTAATCAACTAAACAACTAGTCGAGGTCCCCATATTCATACCCATACACACGTAACAATGACAGTCTCATGTTGCCTATCAGGTGCTAGCAGAGAAGAGCACTTTTCTAAAGAGACAGCAGAGAGGGCCTCATGTCAAAAGAGACAGACCAACTATAAAGTTAACTATAAACTACTATAAAGTTAAAAGAATATTCCACCTCTTTATAAAAAGTCATTATTCACCCTTTTACCTGGAGTTTCAAATGTGGGTAAAATCATTTTGGTCTCAGTGCATGTTTCTTCCTAGTCTGGGAGACCCAATTCTATCTTTAGCTTAGCATAGGCACTGGAAAGTAAAGTAAAGAACAGAGTATTCTTAAAAAAGGTTAAGAATTCTTTAAGAATTCTGACTCAATTTTACACCATTAAAGGGAAGCTCCGGAGTAGGTTTAATCATAGCCCTGTTGCACGAGCCTTCTAACAGCAATATATATTTCGCATTGAAATGAAAGAATTTCGAATAGCATAGACCCAGCGCGAACACAAATTATTTACTTTGAGTTAACAGTAGCTCAGATTTTACTTTCGTTTCGAATAATCAGTTTCCATTGATTCAGTGTAAAGAAATGGAACCTGAGGCGATTTTTCTAGGGGACGTACCTGGGTGGACCTTTTTTTGTCTAGGCACTTTCAATTCACATAACTTTTTTTAGTTTTTCAATTTAAATCGCCGGCCTGCCTCAAAGTATTCAATGTACAATTCATCTTTAGCCATATAAAGGTTGGGTTAGCCCCCTGAGCTGTGGATCTTCCCAAGGTTCCTTCTTTAGGTATGGGAGTTTTAACTTGCCCCTGTTGCTCTTTGGTGCCCCTTGTTGGTGCCCCCCACCAAACCTCAGTACTTGCACAATGGGCTGACACCAGACACACATTTCTTTTTCTTTTTCTTTTTTTTTACAGTAGTTATCATATGCACGGTACAATAAAAACTCCTTATTACACAGCTCTTTATAAAGCTGTAGAATGCTCCATTCATTTCAATGGGACTCTCCAACGTTCTACCGGTCTGATAATTTTTAATAACAGACCGCTGTCAAGCAAAAGTGAAACAGAACGCGGCCTTAACCAATCAGCTGATCTGTAACAGTTAACAGAATGCCTCTTTTCTGTGGACGGTATTAATCATCTCAATCATTAAATTTACCGTTAAAGCAGTTATAAACATGGTCAGATGTTAATAATATCTACAGTAGGTAGCCGTGTAATAAGCGGGATAACGTTCGGTGAGGTGGTCATTATCGTGGCATATCTCCCTTCAGAGTAATGCCACATCCCTCCGCTAGCACGTCGGGATGCGTTGCATTACTCTGTTGGGAGATATGCCACGATAATGACCGCCTCACCTAACGTTATCCCTTACTTGTATCCTTGTATGTAAAAGTTTAATGAATGAAAAATTTTAAAAAAATTGGGAAATCCCTTGCACCACTTCAGCTTGCTAGCAGACCACCAGTCAATCACAGGCCTGCCTCAGAGTATTCAATGAAGATCTTTAGCCTTATAGAAGCCTAATAATGATAGTGAGAAACAAACGAATTTCACATTTTTTTTTGGAAATCCCTTGTGGACAAATTGAGCATGCTAGCAGACCACCAGTGGTCCCGTGACCACACCTACAGAACCACTGCGCTAGTGCATTGTGCGCTGGTGTTTATGCAGTGCTTTGATTTGGCTGAAACTCTCCTCACACTGACTACACTGGTGCCTCTGTCCTGTATGCACGTGTTGGTGTATTTTCAGAGCGTAGGCTTTGCTGAATCTCTTGTTGCACAGAGTGCAGTGGTAGGGCTTCTCCTCTGTAAGATGGCGCTGTTCTTTCCGGATATTTCCATCTGCACTGGAGCTCATGAGGCACTTGTGTCGTTTCAGAGCATCGGGTCTGATAAAACTCTTGTTACACTGAGGACAGCTGTGACACTTGTGTTGTTTCCGAACATCAGCGCTGATAAAACTCTTGTTACACTTAGTACAGCGGTGCCTCTCTTTTGAGTGAATAAGCTGATGCGCCTTGAGAGTTGAACGTGTTCTGAAGCTCTTGTCGCACTGAGTGCATTGGTACGGTTTTTCTCCTGTGTGAATGCGTTCGTGCGCTTTCAGATCGCCAATTTTCAGGAAGCCCCTGCCACATAGACTACAGATGAACGGTAACTGGCCCGAGTGGACAAGCTGGTGTCGCACCAGATCCCCTTTGTAAGCGTACACCTTGTCACATTCAGAACACTGGAACGACGTCTGAGCCGGGGACAGTTTCTTCATGCCATCTTGTGAGTGAAATCGTTTCTGGTGGACTTTAAGGCTGCTTGAACAGACAAAGCTTTGCTCACACTCGCTACAGGGATACGGCTTCTGTCCTGTGTGTCTGCGTTGATGGTATAGAAGACCGTGAGGTTGGGCGAAACTCTTGTCACACTGGGTGCATCGGTACGGCTTTTCTCCTGTATGCGTGCGCATGTGGGACTTGAGGTGTCCGTCATTGTAAAAACTCTTTTCGCAATACGTGCAGCTATATGGCCTCTCATTTGTGTGGATGCGCGTATGTTTTTTGAGTTGACCACGTTGGGCGAAACTCTTGCCACAGACTGTGCAGGTAAACGGCTTTTCTCCTGTGTGAATGCGGGTGTGGGTTAAGAGACCTCCTTTTTGAGCAAAAGTCTTTCCGCACTGGTCACAGCTGTACTGCCTCTTTCCCACGTGAGTCTTCAGGGATCCTTTTTGTGTGAATCTCTTCCCAACCTGAGTGCGTTTATACGGCCCCTTTCCTGTGGGAGTAGAATAGTATCCGTCAATAGGAAGGCTGGTTGCTGTATACTACAGATCCAGTTCAACAATTTCCTCTGCTTACAAATCTTTGAAAATAAAATTCCATAAAATTCCTCACTGCTTATCCTCACTATTCACTCATTGAACTATTGAAAACATTGACATTTGCGTGACTTGTGACAAGTTATGCATGTGACTTTGAAGTACAGATAGGTGTCAATTTCTCAGACTTTCAGTATATAATCAGCTGTCTTAACACCATAGATCCTGTTCAACTGCCAGTGTCCTCTGTCCACCATTTTTTTTTTTTTAAACAAATCTATTCACTAAGACTAGCGCTATTAGCTCTAAGTCAGGGCCGCCATTACACGTAAATTTTGACACAAAGCGATTTGCGTTTGGTTTAAACCTGCTCTGAAAAGACGGTATTTGTCCCACGCAAAATACATGCACGCTGTCATGGGCATTTTATGTAAATGGCATGAAATACGTAAGTTTGCGTTTTTCATTACACCTTTTTTTTGTGACGTACTGAATCCCTCGCATCATGCGCAGTTTGCCCGCCTACGCTCATGTGACATAGCCTGCCGATGCCATCCTACGTACCTCCGTTGTAAACATTTTATCTCCGTACTAGTCTGGTCCAAGCCCCCCTACTTTCGTTTCTCTCGGTTGCTCTACGGTTTAGCCAATCAGCACACAGTTTAGAGCGATGTCTCAGAACAGCATAGGAACGCATTTGTTATTGTCCCCCCTACTTTCGAATTACATTCACAAAATTGGTACATGACATTAGCATCCATGATCTTGAGGGTTTATTGCCACTATGTCAAAATATATCAGAACTTGCCAGAGATCTGTTAATACTGAACGCGGAAGTGAGAGCCAGGTGAGAGAATACGTCATATCCAAACGGAAACCTATTTCACTTGCATTGGGCCAGGCTGTATGACATAGTCAACAGTCGGCTTTTCGCCCAGGCTACATGTGACAGGCAACTGCCGTTTTAAGCCAGGTGCGCTCTGTAGCCTGCATCGCCCGAGACAGGCTTTGCGTGGAAATAGCTCCTGGAGGAAAGATAGCACCATCGCAAAACGGATGATAATTCTACCCCTATGTCTGATTGCATGAGCAGCATGCGCTTGTTAATGCCTTCTATTACATTATTTCTATGTTAGTGTTACTTTTCATTAATTCTTGTTTGCTTTTCTCCACAGACTGCTGATGATAGAAGTTCAGACTGGCCTGGGCATTTTTGAAGGCCAAGTTGGAAACCTACTTTTAGCATACGATCAGTTGGCTCTGGACAACAACAGGTTTGGCCATGGTGGGAAGCTTGTGGCCTGGTCTTTAGCTCATGGGGGTCCAGGGTTAAAGGCCCTGAATCCTAATCTGATTCAATTCATGTGTGGGCAGGATCCCACGTTGGACCATTTTGCTCCGTTTGTGTTACCTGAGCCAGAGGTTCAAGAGAAATTGAAGAGGGTGTGTAATAATTTAATTTAAACATATATTCCCTGGTACATTAAAATCTAATGTATTTAAGATCAAACAGTGCAAGACAACTGAAGACCTTTCTGGAGACTGGATAGCCGACAGATAGCCAGAGACTGGATAGCCGATAGACCTCGGAGACTGGATAGCCGAGTGTGGCTTTCCGGGAATTTTCAATGCAAAGCTGGAAGACATCCCGAGGATTTATTCCTATGCTGTAAAGCATTACATTTTTGTACATATAACTGGACTACTTGGGAGTCAACACAATATTTTAGTTTGAAAAAAGAAAAGATCCAAGGCACTCTTCATATGTGAAAAATATAAAAAGCCTTTATTTACATGGCTATTTCATACAGAAAAAGTTTAAAAACAATTGTGAGCGAACAACCACCCACGCGTATTGGCACAGACAGTACGACTCTATGAACACTCTCCTACACAAATGTTTACAGACTTCATCTCCATGCTGCTACTTGCCAATGGCAGGTAAGGCCTGCCAAAAATTATAACACACACACACAAGTTTCAAAATGTATTTTCTAGCAGATGGTTACCTAAACTCAACTTCTACGTACAACTTCTACTGGCATTTCATTTCACATTAATTACAAAAGTTTGAAGCTGTCATATGTCAGTAGTCTGCCAATTGCAGGTAGCTTGGTTTTTGTTACTAGCCAAACCAATACTTGCACAATGGGCTGACACCAGTCACACATTTCTTACTTTTTTTTTTCTTTTTTTTTTTTTTTATACAGTAGTTATATGCATGTACAATAAAAACTCTTTGTATGTAAAAGTTTAATGAATTAAAGATGTCAAAAATGTTTGGGAAATCCCTTGTGGACCACTTGAGCTTGCTAGCAGACCACCAGTGGTCCCCAGACCACACTTAGAGAACCACTGCACTAGTGCATTGTGCGCTGGTGTTTATGCAGTGCTTTGATTTGGCTGAAAATCTCCTCACATGGACTACATTGGTGCCTCTGTCCTGTATGCACGTGTTGGTGTATTTTCAGAGCGTAGGCTTTGCTGAATCTCTTGTTGCACAGAGTGCAGTGGTAGGGGCTTCTCTTCTCTGAGATGGCGCTGGTCTTTCCGGATATTTCCATCTTATCTGGAGCTCTTGGGGCACTTGTGTCGTTTCAGAGCATAGGCTCTGATAAAACTCTTGTTACACACTGGACAGCTGTATGGCCTCTCATTGGTGTGGATGCGGGTGTGTGCGTTGAAGTGACCACGTTGACGGAAACTCTTGCCACAGACTGTGCAGGTGAACGGCTTCTCTCCTGTGTGAACACGCATGTGGGCGTCCAGAGCGTTTTGGATACAGAAAGTCTTGCCACACTGAGTGCAAGCGTACGGCTTCAATCCTCCGTGACTCTGCATGTGGGCTATGAGACCTCTTTCTCGAGGGAATTTCTTTCCGCACTGTGGACAGCCGTACGGCCTCTTTCCCGCGGGAATCTTCTGGGATCTCTTTCGTTTGGGTCTCATCCCAATCCATGTGCATTTATACGGCCCCTTTCCTGTGGGAGTAGAATAGTATCCATCAATAGGAAGGCTGGATGCTGTAGTTTCTGCTCAATCAATCAATCAATCAATCAATCAATCACATGGCATAGAGAACAACGAAAAATCGTAAATTGTCAGTGTCATGATTCAACGGACTATTGTATGGGAATATTCCATTATGTTTTCCTGTGGGAGCAGAATAGGTGTGTGGTCAATAAAGGGGCGGTATGTAGATCACACTAAATATTTTCTTTTTTCTCGTTTTTTTGTTTTGCTTCTTCCTGAAATTATTTAATACATTTCCAAATTTTTGCGTACTTGGAATATGAGCCTTCTAGTTTTTTCTCTACAGATCACCAGATGCTGACAACAGCTGACACAACAAGAGCACTCAGACTGACTGACACACACACAATTACAGAGTATTTGATCTCTGAGAGTTTGTAGTTCTTTCCCTTTATGAAGTATGAATAATGACGCATGGACATTGGACAATAATAAAAAACACATCCATTTTCAAAATCACTCGTTTTATTTGAATTATGTGATATAATCTAATGTACTAGAATTCAAAAATTATCACTTTAACTAAAGTGATCAATCAAAAAAAGTTTAAAAAGTAACTCAGACTAATCATGATTGATATGGTTCCACTTTCATGGCATGTATTATGTTCAATTTCAGAGGGAAAATGACTGTTATCAAGTCAAACTACACAAAGATTATGGCCTAGCTCCTGAATGTCCAACAACAGCAGATATTTGATGTTTGGGGAATCTGTGGGGAGAGGCTATAGGTGTGAACTGCCCCATTTTAGAAGAACAAAGTCAGCTGTTGCACGTCAGATGCGTGCTCAGTCCCTTTAGAGAATTGTGAAAAAAGATGTCTTCTGGTGGGTGCTCTTTGGTTCAAGGTACTTGTTTGTCCAAAGTTAGTTGAAAAGAAAGAAAAAAAAACAACTTTTATTCACCAAGGCACTCCAAGAAGTATATTTAAAATATCTTTATTATATTGACATGTCCACTAAGGACTTTAAAATTGCCCGCGCATAGCGGCGATGGGCCTAGAAGGTACATCATAGTTGCATACTTGTTTAAAGTATTTTATGAGGTTATAGTTGTCATTTCCCACACACAATACTGGAAGTAATTTGTCTCACAGACTGTCATAGGCACACAAAAGAAATACTGATGCAAAGACAACAGGCACATGTTTGTTTCATGGTTCAGATGCTGTTGTGAGCTTGGCCCGTGGGCCGCCATTTGGGGATCACTAGTTTAATGGTTAATGTACATTTTCTGATTCACACACACACACACACACACACACACACACACACACACACACACACACACACATACTGTATAATGAGAAATGGACAATAATGAAAACTGAAATTTTCAAAATCACTTTTTAATTTGAATGTTGTAATATAATATTAATAGGAAATCTGATGTACAAGGATTCATAAAATAAATAATAGTGCTGGCAAAATTAACACTTCAAAATTAATTAACTCAAGTGATTAGTCCAAAACATTTTACTCAGATTTAAAAAAAATAAATTAACTCAGATTTATCCTGATGGATATGATTCTACTTTCATGGAATGCATTATGTTCAATTTCAGAATGTTGTGGCCTAGCTCCTGAATGTCCAACAACAGCAGAGGGTTGATGTTTGGGGAATCCATGGGGGTAGTGGATAGGGGATAGGTGTGAATGGCCCCATTTGAGAAGAACAAAGCCAGCTATTTAGCATCAGGGTCTTTCCAGGGCAAAATAAGATCAAACACACCCTAGCACCCAAATTATTACTGGAGGAAATGAATTACGTTTAAAAGTGATTCATTATGTTTAAAAGTCATTAATTATGATTAATCATGGCAAAGGTTTGTGATTTATAATGTAAAGGCAGCGGGGCTAGACGGCGCAGGCGTGCGTCTTCAGCCCAAGAGGCCCAAACCGCTATTCCAAACCAACGGCGGAGACGGAAAGCGGTGAAGGTCTTTGCGTACGATTCCCGGCGCGAGACGTTCAAAAGCTAGGCTGAAAATAGTTGAGAGAACCCCAGTTAAACCCAATGAATCTGACACCACACATTAAAATGGAACACACCCAGCATTGTGCGCTGGCAACTAAATGAATGGCCTACGGGCCCTCTTGCGCATCACTATATTGGATGCATCTAATAGCTTTGGCAGGCTGACCTAGAGTCATTTACCTGAAGGCCTGCAAGCTTGTGAGATGAATGCCTCCCTGGCTTTTATCTAACGCTCGCCTATAGGGATAGTATTACGAGCTCGGAAGTCTCCCCGGCCGACATTTTCGGGGGATCCACAACCAATATGGACTAGTCAGACCAATGTTCAGCTAGCTACGATATTACTGATACGGACTACTAAAATCACAAACACCAGTTTCGGATGCAGCTCTGAGAGTAGAGGGTTCAGGGTACTCCCAGAACAGAACTTACTATGGATCCTCTGTCAATTAATTCGTCCAACTCTGCACATTATAGTGTATCAGCTTTACCATAACTACAACTAACACCCAGATGATTAGTTCGGGCGGCAACAAATCTAATCCTAGCCATCATTGGTGCAATACCGTTACCTATGACTACACATCGTTAGTAATTCGGCAGAGACTACGCGGGTCAGAACCTTTTAACAATTTATTTGTCAGAACAAGTTACGGATCCAGTTACACATATAAAAACCTATAGACTATAAAATGAAGAATGTACAACTATAAGAGGCAAGGGGAAGACATGAGAAAACCTTACAAATAAGCAGAGAGTTACATACCAGCTCAGAAGGCAACTACGTACACACAAGCCTGTGTGCACGGGAGATTCGGGTACGAATGCTCCCAGAACAATGGGCACATTGACTTTTATACTCATTCTTACAATTGTACCAAAGTGGTGATGAGTTACTTTGATCAGGATCACATGATGAGTCATGAGATCGGATAGGACTGAGACCATTGACACATTGACTTTGAGGTAATCAAGGTGAACGTCATCACAATAGGGTGTGATTAATTCAATCAACAAACACAAAGCATTTCCTATGACACTTGATCACATGGGGATGCATCCGCTTACAATAAGATAACTATTTTTTAATCATCTGAGAGCACTACTCAAGATGTAACAATGCTAATGAGAATCACAAAATAATTTAATTATGTTTTTAAGAAATCCCTTGTGGACCACTTGAGCTTGCTAGCAGACCACCAGTGGTCCCCAGACCATACTTAGAGAACCACTGCACTAGTACTTGTAACAAATAGAAGCAGTTCAACCAAGCAACCAGTGTCACAGACATAGATTATGAAATAGTAAATTCCTGAAATCCTTTAAAAAAAAAAAAAAAAAAAAACATTTGATGCGGTCTCGCACACATCTTCATTTTCTTATGTTAGGTTTCATACATACCATAGACCTATGTAGAATAATGTTCTGAAAATGTAATTGCATTCTAAAAATGTGTAGAAATGTTGATTTGTGTGTAATCCTGTGCTGCTAGTGCAATGCAATTTCTCAAACATTTTCAGACCAAAGAACACTGTAGAGGCCAAAGTGCAATTCATAGTGTCTAATAATTAATGTGATTAAAATGGTTAGTTAAAAAGATAAAATAATTCATTTACAGGTACATTTGATAGCTAAAAATGTTAAAAGCATACTGGAATTCATGTGTAATGTAATTTGTGTTACCTTTGGTAAATTAGGTACTGCCACTTTAATAGCAGGTTTACGCCAGCTACAACTGTACGTTGAGTTTTGAATATTCTTAATTGATTTGGAGCTTGAGAGCTGTGGAAGCATACGGTTTTCTTACCTGGCTGGCTACTGCTGCCAATATGCTAACTTAGAACAAGTGTATTAGTCATCTTATTTTGATTTTTGTAACTTCTGAAACAAGGAAAATAAACCGGAGATCTTTTTATTTTTAAACAACGTTTCAAGTGGACTTTGTGGAGCTGGGCTAAGACACTGCTTATGGAAATAGCATGGTAGCTACGTGGTCAGAGTAAGGCCATTGCATATCTCAAGTTAAAAACACAATTCTACTCTACAAACACTTTGCCCAAAAAACTACCCTTCCACTCCTCTATCCAAGTCACATGCTTCAACCCTTTCCCCAATCAGTAGGCTTACATCGAATAGGGATACATAGGCACTTAAAAATTCAGATAGCTTCAAGTGTTTATTTAAAAAAAAAAAAAAGATCACAAGCCTGCCTCGGAGTATTCAATGAACATCTTTAGCCTTATAAAAGCTAGTGAGAAACAAACTAATTTCACAATTTTTGGGGGGAAATCCCTTGTGGACAAATTGAGCTTGCTAGCAGACCACCAGTGGTCCTCAGACCATACTTTGAGAACCACTGCACTAGTGCATTGTGCGCTGGTGTTTTTGCATAGCTTTGACTTGGCTGAAACTCTCATCACACTGACTACACTGGTGCCTTTGTCCTGTGTGCATGTGTTGGTGTATTCTCAGAGAGTAGGCTGTAGTAAAACATTTGTTGCATTCATTGCAGGGGTAAAGCTTCCGTACTTTGTGTAGGTGTTGTTGTTTTCTGACATGCTCGTCTTGACCGGAGCTCTTGGGGCAGTTGTGTCGTTTCAGAGTGTCGGCTTGGCTGAAACTTTTGTTACAATGAGTACAGTGGTGCCTCTCTCCTGTGTGAATAAGCTGATGTGCCTTGAGGTGTGAGCGTTGACTGAAACTCTTGTTACAATGAGTACAGTGGTGCCTCTCTCCTGTGTGAATAAGCTGATGCTTCTTGAGGTGTGAACGTTGATTGAAGCTTTTGTCGCACTCTGTGCATTGGTATGGTCTTTCTCCTGTGTGAATGCGTTCATGCAGCACCAAATCACCTCTTTTCAGGAAGGCTTTGCCACACAGACTGCAGGGGAACGGTATCTGGCCAGTGTGCACAACCTTGTGACGCACCAGGTCCCCTTTGTAAAAGTACGACTTGTCACACTCAGAACACTGATACAACTTCTCAGCTGGAGGATGGTCCTTCTGAGCTGGCTTTGTGCTATCTGGTGCTTGTCCTGAGTGAAATCGTTTCTGGTGGGCTTTAAGGCTGCTCGAACAAACAAAACTTTCCCCACACTCGCTACAGGGATACGGCTTCTGTCCTGTGTGTCTGCGTTGATGGTATTGAAGACCATGAGGTTGGGCGAAACTCTTTCCACACTGGGTGCATCGGTACGGCTTTTCTCCTGTGTGAGTGCGCATGTGGGACTTGAGGTGTCCGTCATTGTGAAAACTCTTTCCGCAATGCGTGCAGCTATATGGCCTCTCATTTGTGTGGATGCGGGTGTGGACTTTGAGTTGACCACGATGGGCGAAACTCTTGCCACAGACTGTGCAGGTAAACGGCTTTTCTCCTGTGTGAATGCGGGTGTGGGTTATGAGACCTCCTTCTTGAGCGAAAATCTTCCCGCACTGGTCACAGCTGTACTGCCTCTTTACAAAGTGAGTCTTCAGGGAACCCTTTTGTGTGGATCTCTTCCCACCCCGAGTGTATTTATAAGGCCCCTTTCCTGTGGAAGCAGAATATGATCTGTCAATAGGAGGGCTGGTTGCTGTAGTTTCTGCCTAATCAATCAATCAATCACATGGCACAGAGAACAGCAAAAAATCGTAAATTGTCAGTATCATGATTCCGCAGACTTGTATGGGTATGTTCAATTATGTTTTTTAAATCAAAGAAATTCTATTCTTTTGAAGGTCAACCAGTGCTCTATTTGTACTAAAATCATTGTTCTTTTCATTTCCGAAATTAATGCAAAATAAACTACACTTCTGCATCAATGCCTTATTCGAAGACGTTTAAAACCTTACTATGAATCTGCATAGTTTCACTTTCATTTTTAAATTGTGGCTTACTGGTCAATAAGTGCTCATTTTTCCATTATTTCATTCCTGCCTCTCTTCCTGATTGAATCAAAATATTAGTGGTCCATCTCATTTCAGTTAAGACAATTGAGGAGTGTGACGAGTGAAATTTTATTATTATTGTTTTTCTCATTATCTAAATAACATTACAGACATTCTGTGGTACTTGTAACAAATAGACGCAGTTCAACCAAGCAACCAGTGTCAAAGACATAGATTATGAAATAGTAAATTCCTGAAATCCTTTAAAGGTGTATTGTGTAAGAATTGAAGTTTGAAATATGAAAAAATAAACAAAATGCAACAGGAGAATGTGAAGAAACAAATGCAGTCATCACATAAAAAATACGACCATGTACTCAGCTGCTGAGATATCAACCCAAATTAGCATGCTAAAAATTAGCCACGGCCTTGATGCCTATTTATTTGTATTGTAATACCAATTTTGCCACTAGTAATCGCTAGCGACTAACAGGCCTGTCACAGCTCGCAAACCTCCGATTGTTTTTTTTTAGTCAATGTATGTTTATTGAGTTTTCAAACACAAAGTAGACAAGATACACATAATAATAATAATAATAATAATAATAATAATAATAATAATAATAATAAACCTCCGATTGTTGACGAAGAAATCGCCTGTGGTTTAGTAGCACTTGGCTTGTAGTTGAAATTAATCTGTCAGAGTCCATTTATGCCCTGTTAATGTACATGTTTATGGCTATTACACATTTTCTGGAGTAGCTGTCAATTCTAGGGAAGATACAAAGTCCCACGTTTCCATCAGAATGGGAAGTAGAGCGTACAAGGATTGAGCTGTACTGGATTAGCTGAAATTAACGTCAACCCCACCACCACCACAAGTTATGGGAGCCAGGAACACACTCATTGAAAAGTGAAGATAAGAACCGATTAAACTGGAATTAAACCATCGACATAGTTTGAAAACCATTCATGGCAGCTGGAGCAAGTAGGCTAAAGGAAGATTGATGGTGGAACTGCAATGTTTCGTCTGGACAGGTAAAAAGACTAACATTAGGCTACCACTGCCCATGTCAAAAGTTATGTTAGATAGATAGCAGAGCCCGTAACGTTACAACTATACGTCCTATGGTTAAATGTAGCGGTATGCCAAGCTGATGTTTGCTAACACAGGGGCTTGTGTTAAATGACTGAAATTGATCTGTAAACGTAAAGTAGACCCTGTCAAAAGCAATTAAGCTGTTAGTAGCCCGAGCCAAATGTATTGTCAGTGGGTGCAGTGGCGGCCGCCAACTAGCTATGGTTAACGTTAGTTGGCTCAAATATCAATATGATCTAAAATATCGACCAACTCTGGTAACATTAATTCGCACACCTAAATAATAGTGGACATTCAATTGTTTTAATGGAGGTGTAGGTAAGGAATATCTCGATCACATATTCGTTAGTAAAGGAAAACACATGTGCATCGCTCATCGTTCTTGGAATGGTGTGTATGAAGCGGGCAGGGTGCTTACTGCTGACCTGCATGTCCCGAGTCAAGCGATTTATCACGCACTAACGTTAGGCTCTTCCAAAGGAGAAGCCTTCGTTTCGGTGTTGCCGATGCATTGTCCCCTGTCAATATGTTGAACTTAGTTAACGTTAGTCTGTGTTACAGCCGCGCTTTTCGCTAAAGGCGATTATTTTCATGGGCTCTTGCAGAAATCAAGCTTCTTGATATAGTTGCATGTTACCCATCTTTGTAAATTATGGTGGAAGCTTTTAATTTTTGGATAGGGTAGAAAAAATACTTTGTGAAGAGCCTCAAACTCTGCAGGCTATGGCTCTGGTTTATGCTGAACACCACCCCCTTGAGTGTGGAGTATGGTATATGATTTTTTGACAGGAATTCCACATAGCACCTTTAAAAAAATAAATAAATAAATAAAAATCCCCAAACATTTAATGCGGTCTAGCACACATCTTCATTTTCTTATGTTAGGTTTCGTACATACGATAGACCTTACTAGGTTGAATAATATTCTGAAAATGTTGTAATTACAATCTAAAAATGTGTAGAATGTTGATTTGTGTGTAATCCTGTGCTGCTAATGCAGTGCAATTTCTCAAACATTTTCAGACCAAAGAACACTTTGCCCAAAAAACTACCCTTCCACTCCTCTATCCAAGTCACATGCTTCAACCCTTTCCCCAGTCAGTAGGCTTACATAGAATAGGGATACATAGGCACTTTAAAATTCAGATAGCTTCAAGTGTTTATTTATTTATTTTTTTAAATCACAAGCCTGCCGCAGAGTATTCAATGAACATCTTTAGCCTTATAAAAGCCTAATATTGATAGTGAGAAACAAACAAATTTCACAATTTCTGGGGGGGAAATCCCTTGTGGACAAATTGAGCTTGCTAGCAGACCACCAGTGGTCCTCAGACCCAGGGCCGGATTAACATGTCAAAGGCCCCTGGGCAAATTTTTTCGATGGGCCCCCCCCCCATAGCTTGATAGTATATGCATCTTTTTAATATCCAATATTGAAATTTCAAGGCCAATTAATATGACACCTAAGAGACATTCTTTTTTGTCATTTTCTTGTGAGCACTTGAGAAAACCCAAGAAAACTATTGTAAGCAGCAGATATCTATTATATAGGCTAGTCTAAGTAGGCCTATATGGTTTATAATTTTGCATTAACATTTATACCATTTTTAAAAAGTGTATAGGCCTACTCCCAACAGCTATTTAATTTCCATTGCTGTGAGAAGTGGCTTTCCAAAAGCTCCTCCAACCAGTAGCCTAGAAAAAATGTTTTAAGAAGGCATTCCCAATCATTCCCTTTTTGACATATAATTGTAATGCTTGATGATTGAATGACTGTCGCTTCTGAATAGTTTTACGGTGACAGAATGAACCGCCAACTGCCCCTGGAACGCTTTCATTTTCGTTTAAAGCGCATACAGTGGGTTCGCAAATAGGCGGATGAGTGAGCAGACCGATATGTAAAGCAAAACGCAAGGAGATTTTGAGCTATGGCCTCGTGCAGATCGTGCATGGATGCACTATGTGTGAGAACGATCACGCACACTATATGGTATACAATTAATTTCTGTGGTCTTGACTGCTATTTCACTGTTATTTCAGGCAAGTCAATATAGGACCGATGGGTTGACAATGAGAGGCGGCAGGAGGTGCGTTGAGGATCTCATGTCATGTGTGCGCGACGTCTACCAGCATCCAGAAAAAAATACCATTGACCAACATTAGAGGTGAAAACCTCCAATCAGATTCGTAGTTAATAAATAGAATGCAGTAAAGGAGCTTTGTTTTTGTCTTTGAAATCACTCTCTGTCTGAAATAGCGCGGGATTGCGCTATTAATTTAGGCCTACTTAAAATAAATTCTTGGGAAAGAATCTCTCGAACCTACATGATAATGTTTTTAATTCTTGCATTCTCATTTGACAAATTGGTCGTTGCAGTTGAATTTAAGTCCTGCATAATTGTATCATTGTAGCTGTCGCATATACAGTATAGGCTATCTCTATAACATCTCTATAACAGAACTTTCCGAACATAATAAATATATGCATATATGCTGCATGTCCGAGTGTACGCACCGCACACATTTTTTTCTGATTCTATATCCTTTGGATATGGGCCTATTCTGTATTCTGTTAGTGTCAAAAATTCATCAAAGTCCAAATTCAACTTGAGCAGTGTGTGAGCGAGTGGAGAGAGCTGTGCGCCAATGATCAAACCTCAAAAGCATCATCATTTACGCATATCTAGATATTTACAAGCCAAACTTAATATGGCATATGATTAGGCTTAGCCAATACATATTGTTGCTGAATCCATTGTCAATCTTATGATGTAGCCTATGTTTTGAATGGCCTCGAATTCGTGAGCCTATCATGCCAGATTAAAAAGCTCTGTGAGCCTTGTCAAGCGACTATTTGATTCTACCCCTCCAAAAAGACGATCGGACTAAACCAACTCATTTGGGAGGGGGGAACTCCCTCAGATGGGAAGACACATCTTATCTGATGTCCCATGCTGAGGTTGCATTCTCATATTCACGTGTTCCTTTATGCTCATACTTCAGACAACTTTAGGAGAATAAATAATTGTTCAGTATTAATTTTCGTTTTAAGTAATGCTGGGGCAGAAAGGGCCCCTTGAAATTGATGGACCCTGGGCCCCCGCCCATAAAAACCATACGTTAATCCGGCCCTGCTCAGACCATACTTTGAGAACCACTGCACTAGTGCATTGTGCGCTGGTGTTTTTGCATAGCTTTGACTTGGCTGAAACTCTCATCACACTGACTACACTGGTGCCTTTGTCCTGTATGCACGTGTTGGTGTATTCTCAGAGAGTAGGCTGTAGTAAAACTCTTGTTGCATTGATTGCAGGGGTAAATCTTCCGTCCTTTGTGTAGGTGGTGTTGTTTTCTGACATGCTCGTCTTGACTGGAGCTCTTGGGGCAGTTGTGTCCTTTCAGAGTGTCGGCTCGGCTGAAACTTTTGTTACAATGATTACAGTGGTGCCTCTCTCCTGTGTGAATAAGCTGATGCTTCTTGAGGGTTGAACATAGACTGAAGCTTTTGTCGCACTGTGTGCATTGGTACGGTCTTTCTCCTGTGTGAATGCGTTCATGCAACTTCAGATCGCCACTTTTCAGGAAGGCTTTGCCACACAGACTGCAGGGGAACGGTACCTGGCCAGTGTGCACAACCTTGTGACGTACCAGGTCCCCTTTGTAAATGTACGCCCTGTCACACTCAGAACACTGATACAACTTCTCAGCTGGAGGATGGTCCTTCTGAGCTGGCTTTGTGCTATCTTGTGCTTGTCCTGAGTGAAATCGTTTCTGGTGGGCTTTAAGGCTGCTTGAACAAACAAAACTTTCCCCACACTCGTTGCAGGGATACGGCTTCTGTCCTGTGTGTCTGCGTTGATGGTATCGGAGACCGTGAGGTTGGGAGAAACTCTTGTCACACTGGGTGCATCGGTACGGCTTTTCTCCTGTGTGCGTGCGCATGTGGGACTTGAGGTGTCCGGCATTGTGAAAACTCTTTCCGCAATGCGTGCAGCTATATGGCCTCTCATTTGTGTGGATGCGTGTGTGTACTTTGAGTTGACCACGACTGCCGAAACTATTTCCACAGAAGGTGCAGGTAAAGGGCTTTTCTCCTGTGTGAATGCGGGTGTGGGTTAAGAGACCTCTTTCTTGAGCGAATGTCTTTCCGCACTGGTCACAGCTGTAAGGCCCCTTTCCCACGTGAGTCTTCAGGGATCCCTTTTGTGTGGATCTCTTCCCACCCCGAGTGTATTTATACGGCCCCTTTCCTGTGGAAGCAGAATATGATCTGTCAATAGGAGGGCTGGTTGCTGTAGTTTCTGCCTAATCAATCAATCAATCACATGGCACAGAGAACAGCAAAAAAATCGTAAATTGTCAGTGTCATGATTCCGCAGACGATTGTATGGGTATGTTCCATTATGTTTTTTTTAAATCAAAGACATTGTATGCTTTTTAAGGTGAACCAGTGCTCTATTTGTACTAAAATCATTGTTATTTTTATTTCCTAAATTAATGAAAAATAAACACTTCTCAATGCCTTATTTGAAGACATTTAACACCTTACTATAAATCTATAAATTAATTTTTAAATTGTGGTTTACTGGTCAATAAGTGCTAATTTTTCCATTATTTAATTCCTGCCTCTCTTCCTGATTGAATCAAAATATATTTGTATTCACAATCACTCCATGACCTTTTCCATCTCATTTCAGTAAAGACAATTGAGGAGTGTGACAAGTGAAATTTTTATTATTATTTTTTTTCTCATTATCTAAATAACATTACAGACATTCTGTGGTACTTGTAACAAATAGAAGCAGTTCAACCAAGCAACCAGTGTCACAGACATAGATTATCAAATAGTAAATTCCTGAAATCCTTTAAGAAAACAACAACAAAAAAAAATCCCCAAACAGGTCTCGCACACATCTTGATTTTCTTATGTTAGGTTTCGTACATACCATAGACCTTACGAGGTTGAATAATATTCTGAAAATGTTGTAACAATCTAAAAATGTGTAGAATGTTGATGTGTGTGTGTAATCATGTGCTGCTAGTGCAGTGCAATTTCTCAAACATTTTCAGACCAAAGAACACTTTGCCCAAAAAACTACCCTTCCGCTCCTCTATCCAAGTCACATGCTTCAACCCTTTCCCCAGTCAGTAGGCTTACATAGAATAGGGATACATAGGCACTTTAAAATTCAGATAGCTTCAAGTGTTTATTTATTTATTTTTTTAAATCACAAGCCTGCCGCAGAGTATTCAATGTACTCAATACAAATTGAGCTTGCCAACAGACCACACTTAGAGAACCACTGCGCTAGTGCATTGTGCGCTGGTGTTTTTGCATAGCTTTGACTTGGCTGAAACTCTCATCACACTGACTACACTGGTGCCTTTGTCCTGTGTGCACGTGTTGGTGCATTTTCAGAGAGTAGGCTCTAGTAAAACTCTTGTTGCATTGATTGCAGGGGTAGGGCTTCTCTCCTTTATGAAGCCGCTGTTGTTTCCCGACATGTCCATGTTGACTAGAGCTCTTGTTGCAGTGGTGTCGCCTTAGAGTGTCGGCTCTGCTGAAACTCTTGTTACACTGAATACAGTGGTGTCTCTCTCCTGTGTGAATAAGCTGATGCATGTTGAGGTGTGAACGTTGACTGAAGCTCTTATCGCACTGTGTGCACTTGTACGGTCTTTCTCCTGTGTGAATGCGTTCGTGCACCCTCAGATCACCGATTTTCAGGAAGCCTTTGCCACACAGACTGCAGACGAATGGATGCTGGCCTGTGTGCACGAGCTGGTGTCGCTCTAGATCCCCTTTGTAAGAGTACGCCTTGTCACACTCATTACACTGGAACGACTTGTGTTGTGCTTGTCCTGAGTGAAATCGTTTCTGGTGGGCTTTTCGGCTGGTCGAACAAACAAAAGTTTCCCCACACTCGCTGCAGGGATACGGCTTCTGTCCTGTGTGTCTGCGTTGATGGTATAGGACAGGGGTCGGCAACCCAAAATGTTCAAAGAGCCATATTGGCCCAAAAAAACAAAAACCATACCTGTCTGGAGCCGCAAAAATCTAAAAGCCTTTTATAAGGCAACTGTTAATACATAAGCTGTATGTCTACTGTTAAAATGACTAAATAGGCTACAAATAGGCCTACAGGAGACCCTCAGGTGTGGAGAAACTCTTGCCACACTGGGTGCAGTGATATGGCTTTTCTCCTGTATGAGTGCGCATGTGGGACTTGAGGCGTGAATCATGGCAAAAACTCTTTCTGCACTGTGTGCAGCTATATAGCCTCTCATTTGTGTGGATGCGCGTATGTACTTTGAGTTGACCACGATGGGCGAAACTCTTGCCACAGAAGGTGCAGGTAAACGGCTTTTCTCCTGTGTGAATGCGGGTGTGGGTTAAGAGACCTCTCTCTCGAGCGAATGTCTTTCCGCACTGGTCACAGCTGTAGGGCCCCTTTCCCACGTGAGTCTTCAGGGATTCCTTTTGTGTGAATCTCTTCCCACCCCGAGTGTATTTATACGGCCCCTTTCCTGTGGGAGTAGAATAGTATCCGTCAATATGAAGGCTGGTTGCTGTAGTTTCTGCTCAATCAATCAATCACATGGCAGAGAGAACAGAGAAAAATCGAAAATTGTCATGATTCAGCGGATTATTGTATGGGTATATTCCAGTATGTTTTTTTAGATAAAAGAAAATGTATTCTTTTCTCTCTTTTTTTGCTTCTGCCTGAATTTTTCAGAGCATGTTCAACACCTTGTGTGCTTGAAATATGAGCCACCTAGTATTTTCCTCACTGCGAGTTTGTTAGGTTTATGAAGTACAAATGAAAAACACTACTACTAAATAAAAACACGCTACTAAATAAAAACACGCTATTTTCAAAATCATTTTTTTTATTTGATTGAAGGGATATAATTCTATAATCTGACATCTGATGTACTAGAGAGTTAAAAAAAAATGATATATAAATATTCTCATCAGTAACCTTTTGTTTGTCGTCCTGTTTGTTCTATTGCTGAGAATACTACTAAATAAAAACATTAACTACGCTCAGACTGAAGGAGACAAGTGATTTGAGCGACAAAAGTGGCAGGCGACTTGGGCGATAAAATCAAGTTATACTTTGGTTAACTTTATGTAAAGAGCTACGATGCAGTTGGGCAATTACCAATCAGAATGTTGATTTACTGGTGAGATGCCTGTAGAGAAGCAGAATTGAACATTTGAATACTAATCTCACATGCAAATTTGCTGTTTTGGTTGCTGTGCTCAAGTAATGTTTCTTGGGAGTCCTCGACTCTTGGCAATTTATCGCTTGCTGTCTGAATGTACAGAAACAGTAGTGCTGTCAAATGATTAAAAAAAATCAGATTACTAAGTACAATATTTTTCCATGATTAATCAATAATTAATCATAACCCACTTCTTCCATGCTGATGGAAGAAATTAGTTATAGGTGCTGGGGTAGGTCCTGGTAAGACCCTGATTCCAGTGCTGTAGTCTAGTTTTTTCTAGTGGGTATACACGAATCCAACGAAACTACCAGAAGTAAGCAGGCGCCGTTATTGAGCTCCCTAGATCACCAATCCCTAACCCAGCCTACACAAAACGCTTGTCAGACTTGTGTATACTGTGGGGTAGACCTTTTCCCCGCCATTCCCTGGCAGTTGGCAAGGAAATCATAGAGGCAAGAGCCTCGCGGTGCTTTCACACCGCAAGCGCGAGACGTCCACTTAACGTCTCCGGTATCAGTCCGAAACAGTTGAAATACATGAAAACAGATCATGCCTTGCACACAGGAGCAAGGTGTAAGCGCGGTGCATGTCCGCCCCCGCAAGCGTCAGACCAGACATGTCCGCGATGCTCCTTCTAAATAGAACTCAAGTCTATTTTCCTGCGCGGACGTCCGCGTGCAATGAGCGGGCTCCCATTGAAAATGCATGGCATGCTGACCGCGTATAGAACGTGAACGTGACTGTGCAGTGTGAAAGGGAACAACAAAACAGCCCGCGAACCTCTTGGACCCGCGATGCTCCCGGAGACGTTAAGCGCATGCGAAAGTCTGGTGTGTGAGCACCGTCAGTATAGCACCTACTGTGGAATAAGAAAAATGTTGCATTATATTCCGTGCCTTAAAATGCGTAAAGAATACACACTGTGTCTTTAAATGTGTTTCATGAAAAGTTCTGCTCTGCTCCGCTATGGTCACCCATCAATCTAGCACCACGCAAGTCTGGTGTTAGACGTATGCACTAGGCAGATCAGAGTGATAGAAGTTCTTGAGTTTAGATTTCTGATTGACCAAACGAAACCGAAAGTAAGGGTGGCTCGTAATTGTTTGTTTGATTAGCTAGTTGTCGATCTCTTTATTACTGAGTGTTAAGGGTAAGTGTGTCTGAGCGGGTTGAGCGGGATGGTACTCTCAGGATGGAATTAGATGCAGATGGGATTTTTATTTTTGCTCCCAAATTAAGGCCGTAAGGCAAAGATAGTAATAATATTAATAAAAATAAATAAAAAGAAAATAATAATAAAAAAAAACTTTTCAAAATGGATTTTTTTTTTTACATATTTGACAGTAAATCAGGCTAACATAAAGACATTGTCTAGACCAGGGGTGGCCAACCCGTGGCACGGGAGCCGCATGCGGCTCTTTGCCTGGAGTGATGTGGCTCTTACAATCATGTCCAAGTTTGCGTTTGTGTGTGTGTGTGTTTATGTGCGTGTTCACTTCCCTTACATTTAATTATGTGTGTATGTGTGTGTGTGTCAGAAGGATGGATAATGTATTAGTAGTAGTAGTAACAGGTTCATGTGCCCGTGTGCCGATGTGGCTCTTTGCTGTAACATAGTCAGATATGTGGCTCTTGGTTTCCGACTGGTTGGCCACCCCTTGTCTAGACAAACAAAATGACTATTAAACTAGTCAAAATTCAGGAGAGCATGAGACACACATCTGTTCAAGACCTGCCCTCCTTGGCAACTGAACCAAAGAGTTTAAGTTAGGCCTGAGAGTGCCATGGAAATTGGAACATACCAAATTGCAAAACAAGCACAGGGGTGACTCAGGTTGACCAACAATGTAAGCGCTGACACAGCCAAAAAACATAATCCAATAATCTGGAAAATTGCATGATATTAATTACAACATATTACTGTAGCAGGAATAACCCACAAGCTGTTTAACAGTCTAAAAATATTAAATAAGTAGTTTGAGGGTTCACTTCCGGTGAACCCGGAAGTCATAGCGCTCTTAAACGCGGAAGTTGGCGCTGAGATTCTTTTGGCCAAAACAAGTGACAAGCGGGATGTAAGAAGAACTTGCGCAAGTAACTTTTTTTAACTTATCACTGTTCTATGAATTTAACTTAAATAAAAGGGATAAATGACACCATGTTTACTGAGTGGTTATTTTAACAAAGAAAAATCCCCCTCTCCCCAATCTTTTAATGTGGCCTTGCACACATCTACATTTTCTTATGTTAGGTTTCGTACATACCATAGACCGTTAAAGGTTGAATAATGTTCTGAAAGTGTTGTAATTGCATTCTAAAAATGTGTAGAAATGTTGATTTGTGTGTAATCCTGTGCTGCTAGTGCAATGCAATTTCTCAAACCTTTTCAGACCAAAGAACACTTTGCCCAAAAAACTACCCTTCCGCTCCTCTATCCAAGTCACATGCTTCAACCCTTTCCCCAATCAGTAGGCTTACATTGAATAGGGTTACATAGGCATTTAAAAATTCAGATGTGTTTATTAAAAAAGAAAAAAAGAAAAACAGGCCTGCCTCCAAGTATTCAATAAACATCTTTAGCCTTACACAAACCTAATAATGATAGTAAGTAACAAACTAATTTCACATTTTTTTGGAAATCCCTTGTGGACAAATTGAGCTTGCTAGCAGACCACCAGTGGTCCCCAGACATTACACTAAGGCCTCGTTCAGATTGGCATCTCAAATCCGATTTGATTTGGGGTGGTCTAAACAGCAGAAAACCACATGAATTCCGATTTTTCAGAATCTGTTAT
>JAODXP020002424.1:0-29192 GCA_027497455.2 Sardinella longiceps | reverse complement strand
CACTTCTCCTACATTCTCACACACATCCACTGCTCATACAGCCTCACACACATCCCACACAATCCACTACTTCCTACAGTCCTCAACACACACACTGCTCCCACCCATCGTCTACATACACATCCACTGCTCCTACAGCCTCCACACACATCCACTGCTCCTACAGCCTCACACACATCACACTGCTCCTCACAGCCTCACACACATCCCACACACCACTGCTCCTACAGCCTCACACACACCCACTGCTCCTACAGCCTCACACACATCCACTGCTCCTACAGCCTCACACACATCCACTGCTCCTACAGTCCTCACAACACATCACACTGCTCATACAGCCTCAGCACACATCCCTGCTCCTACAGCCTCACACACATCCACTGCTCCTACAGCCTCACACACATCCCAACAATCACTGCTCCTACGAGTCCCCACACACATCACACTGCTCCTACAGCCTCACACACATCCACTGCTCCTACAGCCTCACACATCCATCACATCTGCTCCTACAGCCTCACACACATCCACTACTGCTCCTACAGCCTCACACATCCAACACTCCTACAGTCTCACACACATCCACTGATCCTACAGCTTCATACACATCCCAGAAAATCACTGTTCCTAGAGCCCCACACACATCCAACACTCCTACAGTCTCACACACATCCAACACTCCCACAGTCTCACACACAACCAACACTCCTACAGTCTCACACACATCCAACACTCCTACAATCTCACACACATCCAACACTCCTACAGCATCCACACACATCCACACACATCCTACACTCCTCACACACATCCACTGCTCCTACAGCCCCCAACACACCACTGCTCCTACAGTCCCCAACACACACACTGCTCCTACAGCCTCACACACATCCTCATCTCCCACAGCCTCACTCACATCTACTGCTCCTACATTCTCACACACATCCAACACTCCTACAGCCTCACACACATCCACTGCTCCTACAGCCTCACTCACATCCCACAAAATCACTGCTCCTACAGCCTCACACACATCCAGTAATCCTACAGCCTCACACACATCTACCAATCCTACAGCCTCACACACATCCCACACACACACTGCTCCTACAGTCTCACACACATCCACTGCTCCTACAGCTTCATACACATCCACTGATCATACATCCTTCCACACTTCCCACACAATCACTGCTCCTACAGCCTCACAAACACACACTGTTCTTAAAGCCTCAGACACATCCACTGCTCCTATAACCTCACACACATCCACTGCTCCTACAGCCTCAGACACATCCACTGCTCCTATAACCTCACACACATCCACTGCTGCCACGGCCTCCAACACAACCCCTGTTCCAACAGGTAGACACAATCACTACTTCTAAATCCTTTACCACAACTGTTGACTCTACAGTCTCCAGTACAACCAATGACCCTGCTGCTAATACTACAACCCCTGTTCCTACAGCCTTCTACGCAACTGGTGACCCTACTGCTTCCAGCACAACAACTGAACCTACAGCTTCGGAATACAACCCCTGCTCCTACAGCCCCCAACACACACACATCCCACATAATCACTGCTCCTACAGCCTCACACACATCCCACATAATCACTGATCCTACAGCCTCACACACATCCACTGCTCCTACAGCCTCACACACATCCACTGCTCCTACAGCCTCACACACATCCACTGCTCCTACAGCCCCCAACACACACACTGCTACTATAGCCTCACACACATCCACTGATCCCACAGTCTCACACACATCCACTGCTCCTACAGCCTCACACACATCCACTGATCCTACAGTCTCACACACATCCACACACACACTGCTCCTCCAGTCTCACACACATCCACTGATCCTACAGCCTCACACACATCCACTGATCCTACAGTCTCACACACATCCCACACACACACTGCTCCTCCATTCTCACACACATCCACTGCCCCTTCAGCCTCACACACATCTACTGCTCCTACAGCCTCACACACATCCCACACAATCACTGATCCTACAGCTTCACACACATCTACTGGTCTTACAGCATCACACACATCCCACACATCCACTGCTCCTACAGCCGCCCACACAACCACTGACCCTATAACCTCACACACATCCACCAATCCTACAGTCCAAAACACACACACTGCTCCCACAGCCTCACACACATCCACTGACGCTACTGCTTCCAACACAACCCCTGTTCCTAAAGCCCCCAGTAGAACCACGGCTCCTACAGGTGCCGACACAATCACTGCTTCTAAATCCTTTACCACAACTGTTGACTCTACAGTCTCCAGTACAACCAATGACCCTACTGCTATTAATACAACCCCTGTTCCTACAGCCTTCACCACAGCTGTTGACCCTACTGCTTCCAGCAAGACAACTGAACCTACAGCTTCCAATACATCCCCTGCTCCTACAGTCTCACACACATCCACTACTCCTACAGTCCCCAACACACACACTGCTCCTACAGCCTCACACACATCCACTACTCCTACAGTCCCCAACACACACACTGCTCCTACAGCCTCACACATCCACTGCTCCTACAGCCTCACACACACCCTGCTCCACACTCCCACATCCACTGCTCCTCCCTACAAACACTACCCTACAGCCTCACACACATCCACAACCTGCTCCTACAGCCTCATCACACATCCACTGCTCCTACAGCCTCACACACATCCACTGCTCCTACAGCCTCACACACATCCACTGACTCCTACAGCCTCACACACATCCACTGATCCTAAGCCCCACACACATGCTCCTACAGCCTCACACACATCCACTGATCCTACAGTCTCACACACATCCACCAATCCTATAACCTCACACACATCCACCAATCCTATAACCTCACACACATCCACCAATCCTACAGTCCCCAACACACACACTGCTCCTACAGCCTCACACACATCCACTGATCCTACACCCTCACACACATCCACCAATCCTGCAGTCCCCAACACACACACTGCTCCTACAGCCTCACACACATCCACTGATCCTACAGCCTCACACACATCCACTGTTCCTGCAGTCCCCAACACACACACTGCTCCTACAGCCTCACACACATCCACTGATCCTACAGCCTCACACACATCAGCTGCTCCTACAGCCTCACACACATCCACCAATCCTATAACCTCACACACATCCAACAATCCTACAGTCCAAAACACACACACTGCTCCCACAGCCTCACACACATCCACTGACGCTACTGCTTCCAACACAACCCCTGTTCCTAAAGCCCCCAGTAGAACCACTGCTCCTACAGGTGCCGACACAATCACTGCTTCTAAATCCTTTACCACAACTGTTGACTCTACAGTCTCCAGTACAACCAATGACCCTACTGCTATTAATACAACCCCTGTTCCTACAGCCTTCACCACAGCTGTTGACCCTACTGCTTCCAGCAAGACAACTGAGCCGACAGCTTCGAATACAACCCCTGCTCCTACAGCCTCACACACATCCACTACTCCTACAGTCTCACACACATCCCCTGCTCATACAGTCCCCAACACACACACATCCCACATAATCACTGCTCCTACAGCCTCACACACATCCACTGCTCCTACAGCCTCACACACATCCACTGCTCCTACAGCCTCACACACATCCACTGCTCCTACAGCCTCACACACATCCACTGCTCCTACAGCCTCACACACATCTACTGCTCCTACAGCCTCACACACATCCACTGCTCCTACAGCCTCACACACATCCACTGCTCCTACAGCCTCACACACATCCACTGATCCTACAGCCTCACACACATCCACTACTCCTACAGTCCCCAACACACACACTGCTCCTACAGCCTCACACACATCCACTGATCCTACAGCCTCACACACATCCACCAATCCTACAGTCCCCAACACACACACTGCTCCTACAGCCTCACACACATCCGCTGCTCCTACAGCCTCACACACATCCATTGCTCCTACAGCCTCACACACATCCACTGATCATACAGCCTCACACACATCCCACATAATCACTGGTCCTACAGCCTCACACACATCCACAGCCCCTACAGGCTCACACACATCAACTGCTCCTACAGCCTCACACACATCCACTAATCCTATAACCTCACACACATCCAACAATCCTACAGTCCAAAACACACACACTGCTCCCACAGCCTCACACACATCCACTGACTTTACTGCTTCCAACACAACCCCTGTTCCTAAAGCCCCCAGTAGAACCACTGCTCCTACAGGTGCCGACACAATCACTGCTTCTAAATCCTTTACCACAACTGTTGACTCTACAGTCTCCAGTACAACCAATGACCCTACTGCTATTAACACAACCCCTGTTCCTACAGCCTTCACCACAGCTGTTGACCCTACTGCTTCCAGCAAGACAACTGAACCTACAGCTTCCAATACAACCCCTGCTCCTACAGCCTCACACACATCTACTGCTCCGACAGTCTCACACACACTGACTGCTCCTACAGCCTCACACACATCCACTGCTCCTACAGTCTCACACACACTGACTCCTACAGCCTCACACACATCCACTGATCCTACAGCCTCACACATCCACTGCTCCTACAGCCTCACACACATCCACCAATCCTATAACCTCACACACATCCATCAATCCTACAGTCCCCAACACACACACTGCTCCCACAGCCTCACACACATCCACTGATCCTACAGCCTCACACACATCAGCTGCTCCTACAGCCTCACACACATCCACCAATCCTACAGCCTCACACACATCTACTGCTCCTACAGTCTCACACACATCAACTGCTCCTACACCCTCACACACATCCACTGTTCCTGCAGTCCCCAACACACACACTGCTCCTACAGCCTCACACACATCCACTGATCCTACAGTCTCACACACATCCACTGTTCCTACACCCTCACACACATCCACTGCTCCTACAGTCCCCAACACACACACTGCTCCTACAGCCTCACACACATCCACCAATCCTATAACCTCACACACATCCACCAATCCAACAGTTCCCAACACACACACTGCTCCTACAGCCTCACACACATCCACTGCTCCTACAGCCTCACACACATCCACTTCTCCTACAGCCTCACACACATCTGATGCTCCAACAGCCGTTCACACAAGTAAGAAGTTGGGCATCAATTTTTTATAGATTAAAAAAAAAATTGATTCCAACACATATTACGCCTGTTTTCATTCAACCTGGTTCCTCTTTGTCTGCTACAACAGCACCTCCTACCTCTGCTGCTCCTACAACCGATGCTCCAACAGCTGTTAACACAACTCCTGGTCCCACAGCTGCCCCTACAACAGCCCCCACCGCAACCGATGCTCCAACAGCTGCCCCTACAACAGCTCCCACCGAAACCGATGCTCCAACAGCTGTTAACACTGCTGCTCCTACAACAGCTCCCACTGCAACCGATGCTCCAACAGCTGCTCCTGCAACAGCTCCCAGTGCAACCGATGCTCCAACAGCTGCTCCTGCAACAGCTCCCAGTGCAACCGATGCTCCAACAGCTGCCCCTGCAACAGCTCCCAGTGCAACCGATGCTCCAACAGCTGCACCTACAACAGCTCCCAGTGCAACCCGATGCTCCAACAGCTGCTCCTGCAACAGCTCCCAGTGCAACCGATGCTCCTACAGCTGCTCCTGCAACAGCTCCCAGTGCAACTGATGCTCCAACAGCTGCCCCTGCAACAGCTCCCAGTGCAACTGATGCTCCAACAGCTCCCACTGCAACCGATGCTCCAACAGCTGTTAACACTGCTGCTCCTTCAACAGCTGTAGAGGAAGCCACCATCGATTTGTATTTCAGTCTCAATGAAACATTCACCTCTGATCTTCTTGATTCTTCTTCAGATGCATACAAAGCACTTGAGTCAGAAGTGGTGACTAAAGTAAGCACTAAACAGTTACCATGTCACAGGTTTAAAGACTATGATGTGAAATCATATGAATTAATGTGATGTTTTTTGATTGAATGTGTCAAAACCTACTTCGTGTTTTTACTGACATCTAAATATGGCTTTCTATTTCAGTTGGATGCAATTTATAAAGCAGAGTTCCCCAACACATTCACTGGCTCCAAGGTCAAGAGCTTTGCGTGAGTACACATACCCTGGGTTTTGATTTTTTTTTTAAATCTCCCTTCAGAATGCGATTCACTTCTCTGATTGGCTGACGGGCAGAGTTGTATAAAGTACTGGAGTAGAGGAGTAGAGTAGAAGTAAAAGTACCATATCAAAAAAATTACTTGAGTGGAAGTAGAAGTGGTCTCTAAACATCATACTTAAGTGGAAGTACTAAAGTATTCAAAATGTTTTGTACTTAAGTATTGCAAGTAAAAGTATTTAAAAAAATTGCTACTCAAGTACTGAAAGTAAAAGTAGAAGTACTGTGTATTTTAAAGAAAGCAGTCAATAGTTTGAATATCATATTGTTTCATATTTATTTGGCTGAAATAGTCTGTTTGACCATGGACTCTAAGTAGGGCCAGGGATGGTCACCACCATTCCCCTCACTATAATCATTCAAAGTTAAAGAACTTGGTGTACTCCTTCTATCTCGAAATGGAGCAGTAGACTGACCCTTACTAATCGTTCCCAATTGACCACATTCAGTAGGCCTACTCCGAAAGGTCGAAGAGGAGCATGAGATCTCGTATACCGCTTGAATCGTCCAATAATGATTATGAAAACCCGGTGATGCTCTCGTCTGCATTGATAGGCTATCATTGGATGTGGTAACATTTTTTATAAAAGTAACGAGTAACAAATCAGCACATCAAAAATGTAACGAAGTAGAAGTATTAAATTCATCAAAAAAATGTAGTGAAGTAAAAGTGGAAGTAGGAGAAAAAAAGAATACTCCAGTAAAGTACAGATACTGCATTTTAGTACTTAAGTAGGCTACTTAAGTAGTTCTACTTCGTTACTATACATCTCTGCTGACGGGGTGGCCATTATTTTCGTACAACCGGCTACCTGTGACGTTTTTCTGTTAAAAGTTTCACCACCGTTCCATATCAATGCTTATTAGAATGGTAGCTATAACAACCGTAAGCAGCCTTTTAGATCTACTTTCACTCGAAAATAGCACCCCAAATGAACAGGATAACTATCAAATTGGGGTCGGTTTCTGTTATGTCTTAAACGTTTAAGTATACAGGAGATAAATATAAACGGGAGATAAGCTGGATAACGGCATTCAAGGTGACCAGTTCTTAATAATGGTCTTGGTGGAGGTAACTCCATCTGTGTGCTGTGCACGTCGCCGGAGTTCTAGACCTACAAATCAACATTGAATTTACAAATTTATGATAAATGGACATTATGGGATGTAATTCTTTTATTCTGTTGACTTTGGTTCCTCAGGAGCGGATCCGTTGTTGTGTCGTCTGAGCTTGTGTTTAAGGATGCAAGTTCAGTCCCCTCTGACAGCAGCGTAATAGCTGCTTTGAGCAACTCAACCACCCTCAACTTAATGTCTGACACCATCAGTACAAGTAAGAATTTAGACATTTATGTAGATAAGCTTAGTAAATGTATTCATTTATTCCTACATTGAATTAGCTGTATAGTATTGATACTGAATCTTCCTTGGTTTTACTAAATGTGTAGCTCCGGAGTAAGTTTAAAGGTGCTATGTGGAATTCCTGTCAAAAAATCATATACCATACCAGGGTATATACAGGAATCCTGGTACTGAATTTACTACCATTTACTACCTTTTTTCCTACCTTTTACAATATTTTTACTACCTCCACAACATCTAGCAGCGCACTTTTTTTTTTTCTTTGGGGGCGGTGGCATCCTACATATTCCGACAATTTTGGTACGATCAGTGATCCAGAACACAATCTGGAATTTATGTTGTGTCTTTGTCCACATTGCCTTGGCGGAGGTCTGCGCTCTCTCAGTGCTTTTCTAGTTTGTCAATATTAGGCTATGCCGCCAAAGTTTGAAAACCCACGATGATTCTTTCTGATTACAGTACATCCAGTAGAAGTAGATACCCTAAATTACAGGAGCCTGGATAGGATCCCCCCCACCCCTCTCTCTTTCCTTATGCAACCTACTGTACATGTTCGGGGACACTTCATGACAAAAATAAATGCAAATAAAATCTGAAATATCTATTTTTGCTTTAGTCCAGTGGTTCTCAAACTTTTTGAGCTCAAGGCACCCCATCAACATTTTTTGCATTCACAGCACCCCTAAATTACTATAAATTCTTGCTTATGATACAGCTTACTTGTGTCAGGACACCTATTAGGCTATACTCCCATCATCATTAACACTTAACTTTCAGGATCATATATATTATTCTTCTGAATATGTTTATTATTTACCTTTATATTTATCACTCATGTGGACATATAAGGTTACACGGGGCTCATCATAAGAGAACAGGATTGGGTGAGAGCCGTCTGGCCTTTCCCCATTCAATTTCTCATGAGTCCTATGCACAATTCAGCGCACAGGCAGGCGCATGACAATAGTTTCAGTAGTCTTAACACATTTCTTTGAAATAGGCTACTCAAAATCACTGTAGGCTATGTTTGAAACACTTTTTTAAAAAATCATTACTGACGTGCTATTTGGCTATATTTTCTTAAATCTAGCCTCATTCATAGCACTGGTGATTTGCAAAGTCAAGCTAGCTAGCAAAAATGACGGTTCATTTGAAATCGCTTTGATCCTTACGGGGCTTTGACGGATAATGTAGCCGAAATGAATGGCATTACGAGGCAAAGACTAGTGAGCGGATATGAAAACATGAAGGCTATGCCTCAAAAGACAAGTAATTTCTAAATGGGAACTTTTAACAGATGACAGACAAATTCAACATCAAAATTTAAAATGTTTTGCGACTCCCCTCTTGCGCTTCGGCAGAACGGTTTGACAATAAATAGGCTGTAGGGGTTTAGCGAAAGCGATAGTCTCGATGGATATTCTCATCCGCAATTACCTGCTTCACCCACACCCACTGTCTCTGGTGCAACATTTATCCTTATGGGTGTTTAAGTCCTTAATGACGTGACAGACAACAAAAAAGGTGCGACAGTTTCACTCACAGCCTTTTACCTCAAGTCGTCTAATCTTCATAGCCTTTTTTACTGTTCCTTTATTTGAAATTAACTAATAGCGAATTTGCGAAGAGATCTGGCAGGTAGCCTACCCAGATTGATTGAGCGCGCGTGAGGTAGGCAGGCGTGACATCATCTGCAGTTTATCACTCAGATTCCACTCGCAACGCAAAATACAGTAAGCTAAGCCCACAGAAGTTTACTAATTTAACGAGTTAGGATGGATGTAAGTTAAACAAATTGAAAAAATCATAGCGTCATTTGGATGGGGGCTCAAAAATTTACTACCTCGTCAAAGGACGCTTCTTACTTTTTACTACTTTTTACTGGCCTTAATTTGACCTGATTTCATTTACTACCTTTTACAACTTTTTACAAACCCGCGGACACCCTGCATACTCCACACTCAAGGGGGTGGTGTTCAGCATAAACCAGAGCCATAGCCTGTAGAGTTTGAGGCTCTTCACAAAGTATTTTTTCTACCCTATCCAAAAATTTAAAGCTTCCACCATAATTTACAAAGATGGGTAACATGCAACTGTATCAAGAAGCTTGATTTCTGCAAGAGCCCATGAAAATAATCGCCTTTAGCGAAAAGCTCGCCTGTAACACAGACTAACGTTAACTAAGTTCAACATATTGACAGGGGACAATGCATCGGCAACACCGAAACGAAGGCTTCTCCTTTGGAAGAGCCTAACGTTAGTGCGTGATAAGAGTTATCGTTTGACTCGGGACATGCAGGTCAGCAGTAAGCACCCTGCCCGCTTCATACCATTCCAAGAACGATGAGCGATGCACATGTGTTTTCCTTTACTAACGAATTTGTGATCGAGATATTCCCTACCTACACCTCGATTAAATCAAATGAATGTCCACTATTATTTAGGTGTGCAAATCAATGTTACCAGAGTTAGTCGATATTTAGATCATATTGATATTTGAGCCAACTAACGTTAACGTTAGCTAGTTGGCCGCCACTGCACCCACTGACAAGAGTCGGGCTACTAACGTTAACAGCTTGATTGCTTTTGACAGGGTCTACTTTACGTTTACAGATCAGATTTCGTTAACACAAGCCCCTGTGTTTGCAAACATCAGCTTGGCATACCGCTACATTTAACCATAGGACGTATAGTTGTAACGTTACGGGCTCTGCTATCTATCTAACATAACTTTTGACATGGGCAGTGGTAGCCTAATGTTAGTCTTTTTACCTGTGCAGACGAAACATTGCAGTTCCACCATCAATCTTCCTTTAGCCTACTTGCTCCAGCTGCCATGAATGGTTTTCAAACTATGTCGATGGTTTAATTCCAGTTTAATCGGTTCTTATCTTCACTTTTCAATGAGTGTGTTCCTGGCTCCCATAACTTGTGGTGGTGGTGGTGGGGTTGACGTTAGTTTCAGCTAATCCAGTACAGCTCAATCCTTGTACGCTCCTTCTAACGTTACTTCCCATTCTGATGGAAACGTGGGACTTTGTATCTTCCCTAGAATTGACAGCTACTCCAGAAAATGTGTAATAGCCATAAACATGTACATTAACAGGGCATAAATGGACTCTGACAGATTAATTTCAAGTACAAGCCAAGTGCTACTAAACCACAGGCGATTTATTCGTCAACAATCGGAGGTTTGCGAGCTGTGACAGGCCTATTAGTCGCTAGCGATTACTAGTGGCAAAATTGGTATTACAATACAAATAAATAGGCATCAGGGCCGTGGCTAATTTTTAGCATGCTAATTTGGGTTGATATCTCAGCAGCTGAGTACATGGTCGTATTCTTTGTGTGATGACTGCATTTGTTTCTTCACATTCTCCTGTTGCATTTTGTTTATTTTTTCATATTTCAAACTTAAATTCTTACACAATACACCTTTAAGCATAACCCTGTTGCACAAGCCTTCTAATAGCAATATATTTTGCATGGAATGAAAGAATTTCGAACAGCATAGACCTAACACGAACGCGAAACACATTACATTGAGTCAACAGCACCTCAGATCTTACCTCCGGTTACGAATAGTTAGGTCCCATTGATTCAGTGTAAAGTGCCTGTTCGCTTCTGCGTTCAAGTTCAGTCTATGCTGTACCACTCGCTAACTGGTGCATATAGCATGCTCCTTCAAAAGGGCTAAGCTTGAATTCACTCCGGAGCTGTCCTTTAAAGTATTTTAACATCTCTTTTCACCCAAACTATAGCTCCCCCTTCGTCTGCCACAACAGCAGCTGCTACAACAGCGACTGCAACAACAGCGATTGCAACAACACCTGCCCAGACCACATCTGGCTGTCCTGGACAAGCAAGATTTGTGTCTGGTCTCCCTCTGGCCCTCACCATGCTGCTTCTTGCTCTACAAAGTCTGAACCTCTCATAAGCGCTTGCAGCATTTCCACTGTTAACATAATGTCAACCACCCTGCACCTCAAGCTTTTTTTTTTCTTTTGGTGGTGTTGTCCTCCACCTGTTGCCATACCCATCATTAAAGGGACATCGGGCAAGACTGCGTTTTTTTCCTCATCTCCACCTACAGTCACCGGAATATTAGAAAAAAAATACACCTACATTGTACATTCTCAACGATCTATTCAAATTAATTTACAAACCAAAGAATAAGAACCAGAGATGATCATTTACAGGTGTTACATTGTCTGACATGTTGGTATTAAAGGAAAAGGCCGGCTGGTGTTTTGTAGTGCCAAGCGCTATTGTTAGCCACCTCAATCACTGAATTTCATGCAAGGCAGACTGAGATAGCGAAACGGCAGCTAACGTTAACAGAATGGGTCATTTCAAAACGAAAGTAAATCGATTAGGTTTCGTTTTTGACATCATTCAGTTAGTGTTAGCCGGCGTTTCGCAAACTCGGTCTTACGATGCACAAAATTTTATCATTGAGGTGGCTTTCAGTAGCGCTTACCAGTATAAAACAGCAGGGCTAGGTGTTGATTCATGCCGGATTATACCTTTAAAAGCATAGTAGTTTCAGCTACTTTCATGGCTGCCGAGAGAGCCATCATTCACTCCGTAATGAGCCATTTAATCATTGAAGTGACTATGAAGCTGGTCAGTTAACAGTATAAACTTTGCCTGATATATCCCTTTAAACTGTTTTATTTGTTTGCATGTATTTGATGCAGTAGTGGTTAAGTTCAGAGAAGCGTAGCCTATGGTTACAAACAGACAGCATCACTGGCTGTGCATGATTTAGGCCTACCTCATGGTGTGTCTCCAGACTGGACTGGATTATTGATTATTTGGATATTAGTTTGCAGATAGATTCTAGTCAGGCTATGCTATCCTGATTTTTTGTGTATAGTTCTCCTTGGCTCACACTCATTGTTATTTCTGTGTTTTGTTTTGTTTGTTTTTTTAAACATGTAAAACTCTGTTAACCCTGTTTATGTTTAATAATTTGTAAATGTATTTATATGAGATAATGTGTGGGTTTTGTGGGTGGGTTGACGAGTAGCAGTATTTGGCTCTGGGCTAACCTGGTTCTCACTCAGATGGATGTTTCCCATCCATCTGGAATTTCAGTCGGTTGCCTACCTGTTTTCTGCTGTGACGAGGCGGGGGTTGTATTCAAAAAAAGTCTCGAACCTGATTGGAAAATTCAATGTGCCTGTCACGTACTACTTGCTACGTCATACCCGTTAACATCCCGCCCCACAATTGTGATTGGATCTATGGCATAGAGGTGGGCTTGAGTATGGGGTAATCTGAGACTTCGGGCTCAACAAGGCTCTACCAGACCCTCGTGCGAGCTCACAAAGTAGAACGAAGATACACAAAGCACAAAGGATCTGTGTGAGAACCAGGCTAGCTCTGGGCAGAGGCGCTGCTAGAAATTTGGGGCCCTATGACAGAAAATTTTGGGACCCCAAGCATTGATTTTATTGTTAATATTTTCTCTAGGGCCCCCTGTTAGTAACTTTTCCCCCTCTGGAAGCGCCCCTGGCCCTGACTCTGAGAGGGGATGAGGGGATGCACTCGGCCACTGATTTTTCTTTGTTTATAAAACAAATTGGTCCCTGGTCTGAAGTTTTAGAAACACTGTTTTAGATGTATCAGTCAAACAGGTTTACCTGTATACTAACAAATAAATTTTCCATGGGTGGACTCATTCTAATGACCAATCTCAGTCTCTATTGACTCAGTTTAAGCTAAAGCTAGCCACATTTACAATGAGTTAAGATAGTGAGTTAGCAAGCTGACAAAGCTAACAATTATCAACCAATCGCTGTCCATTTTATTCTAAATTGTGTTTAATGTAACTACTAGGCCTAGTAGGTCTCTTTCCCCTCTATGCTTCCCTTCGCACAAGGGTCTGGGATCTCGGCTATTGAGAAATGATTGGTAGAGATGTGAAAATTCAAAAAGATTGCATCAGCCCCTGATAACTAATCATATTCTTGTGCTGAATTACTCAGGAAAGCAATGGACATTCTAGCAGGTTGTATTGCAGGGGCTGTATTCTCAAAGAATCCTAAGGCTAAAAGGAGCTCCTAACAAACAAATTTAGAAGAAACTCCTAAAAAAAAATGGGTGTGTCAGTAGTAAATTTAGGGCTCCCAACTTTTTTGGATAAGAGTAATTCACAAAACAATTTAGCGCTAAAAGTAGCACCAGAGTCTAGGACAGCTTAGGGGTAGTCCAGAGGACTTCTAAGTCAGTAAGACCAACTCCTAACACATCGGGATTGCATGTATTACGTCCTTAATCTTTCGAAATGCATGTGAAGTATCATTTATTCAGGCATCTATCATTAAGGAATGATTATGCAACTTACAAGGAATGCAAAAACGGCACCAAAACCCATGTCAATATATATGCACTTTTTTACAGTCAAGTTTAATTTGTGTACTTACTCTCTTTCTAAATGTGCTCGTTACCGTTTCATTTATGGCCCATTGAAAAATCATAACAATGTGTCAAGAGAATATAAAGAAGTAGCCTACAAAGCAAATGACAGAACATATGGAAATGTAGAATATAAATAAATGCGACAGCCTATAAAGGGAATTAATTTCACATCCAAAACACTAAATAAAAAGGGAAACATGCTTTTTGCCCCATCATTTGTTCATGATTTTTCAATTATCCAATAGAACCATATTGCGACGCTTTAAATGTCAGTCGATCCCTAATCTAAACTTGTCGCCATAAACAAGATGTAAAGAAAGCCCAACTGGTCTCAGGATCAATTATTGCTGTTGGCCCAGTTGGTGCTAGAGAGAAAACATGTCATAAAAGGTCAATTTGGCTCTGGAGTGACGCCGAAAACCAAACGAGATGCATGGGAGAGCATCTGCATTCCCTGCCATCACACGGACCGTGGATGACTGAAAAAACGCTGGTATGCACTGCAATCTGTATCGAGGAGTGAAATTGCAGCTTACAAACGCGCCCTCACCAAAACTGGTAAGAATAAACGTTGCTTATTTAGGCTTATGCACGCTATGTTTAGGCTATGTCTTGGTCCATTAGCCTATTTCCAAAGCTATCTTATGTGAGGTGTTGTATATAACCTACTCAAATGTTCTATTCTATGCACACTAAAGGCAGGTTCAGCACCAAAGCCACTGTCCTCAGTGACATCGGTGGTGTACAGTGTGCTGCGGTCAGATACAAGCATCACTGGCACTGTGCTGATCCTGCAGTGCAATTATTGCATGAAATAGAAGGGTAAGTAATAACCAAACCAAACACAAAATTGTATGCAGTGCTATTTAATTAAAGAGCAAAATAACACCCAACTTTGAAAACTGTGCTCCCAAAACCATCACTCCCCTACAGGCCACAGGCAGATGCAGATCAAGATAGATCTGCAGATCCTCATCTTCCTCTCCCACATCGTCCTCTTCCTCGTCTACCTCTTCCTCTTTCTGGATCTCCTCTTCCAGCTGCAGGCTCTCCCTCCGGTGGGCCTCTAAAATGAAAAAGAGCTACAATAAAAAAAAAAAAAATGAAAAAAAAAAATTTTTTTGCTGTTTTTCATTATTGTCTCACCAATGTGTATTCACAAACTGATTCCTGTAAGTATGTCAGTCCACATTGTTCCATTTCTTCCAAATATACATTTTCATTTTCAATGTCATCCACACCTGCTTCTAGCCTGGAAGTTCCCATGCTCCTTTGCACGCCAATTTCATTTCACTCTGCAAAGCAGCATGGTGACCATGGCCGTTTTCCTCGCCTGCTTTCGGTATCCAACCGCAGAACAAAAAGGGATTTGTACGGCCCTCGATTGCATTTTACGTCACGTGGTGGCTCTGGTATTGGCTCCGAGGTATGTACAGATGCTATGATAGACATTCGTAGCGCCCAATAAACGGCTCTGGACAATTGTAAACGATGCTTCCGCTACCAGAAATGCAATAGGTAGGTCTCCAGACTAAATATCCCTTGTGATTTTAGTTTGGCATTCGCCAGTCTAACCTGCTTCACCATCATCATTGTCATCATCACTGTCATATCCTGGCTGTGGGATATTCCTCTGCCGGCAAAGGTTGTGTAGAATCCCACAAGCAGTGATGTCTCTCTGGGTCTATCTGCGTTTCATTTGGCCAGCCCCTCTTTCCACTACACTGCGCGTCCTCTTGTGTGCTCCAACGTAGTGATCGCAGAATTCTGTTGTTAGCTGGTGCATAATCTCCATTTGGGGGTTGGGGCCCTGAAAGGCCTGACGTAGAAGGTTGGCCCTAAATTCCCGGAGTTCCAGTGTTACTGTGACCATCTGGCACAGAGGGCTGTTGTTTAGGTACAGAGTGATTGTTGAAGACCATGACTGGATCAGTCTGTGCAGCTTCTGATTGCTTATCAGAGTTATTGTTGATCAGAACATGTTATGTCTCTACCAATACAGTGTTTATCAGAGGACTGACCCATGGTTGACAGTCAGAAGGTTGCATGCAGGAGAGAAAGGCATAGTGGTCAGCTAAAACTTTGGCTCCAAGCCAGCTGAGGTTTCTACCATTTGGTCTGAAGAATCCTCTGCGATTCCAGAAAAGGTTGAAATTGTAAATGAAGCTCATTCCAAGGGAAAAACCTGCTTTTCCCAGCCATGTGTTTAGACTGAATATCGCAGACTATTTGGCCTATTTGCTTTTAAAACTAACCATTAAAATACACCTTTTTTGTTCAGGTGACACACTTCAAAAGCCACAAGAGGTCTTATTCTAGTTGATCCTCGGTAAGAAAGAACACGCTGTATTTTGTATTTTATTGCATTTTTAAAATACAAAAACATATACAATAATTACATTTCATAAAAATAATATGATCGATGAATAAAAAATGAATCAGTAATTCAGTAATTTTGTTGAGTGCCCATCCCTAATGCTAACAATATAAAAATATTGTGAAATATTCTACGGTTCCTATGTTCATCCGTATCCATGGTCTGGGGACGGTCTTCTGGGGCGGGTTTACTTCGGTAGCGAGACAACCGGCCAATAAGCGAAGCTGATTAGACGAGCTGTCCAATCGTTTCAAACCAGAACTGAATGAACCCCCGCCCGCCCGCCCTATTATCGCGTCAGGTTAAAGAACCTCCAGGCCATGAATACGGATGAACAGCAGTATTATGGTCGGGCTATGTCAGGCTAATGTGAAATATGATCCTGGAAAAAAATACTCGTTTATTTATTTTGTACAAGACTGGTACTGGCAGCTTTTTGCCACAGGCATATGCAGGGACAGAGGTGTAGACACAGACAACACATGAAAAAAGAAACATGCCCTACATATGCCAAATGTGCTAAACTCAATCACATACCACAGTTAGGCCGTTATATCGTCTATAGTGGCAGTGCCAGCCGGCTCTGGTACAGGCAGTGAGCCAGACAAGAAAGGGTGGGGAGTGTGTGTACAACCTACATTAAGGAGAACTGTTTTCAAAACAATTATGTGAAACCCGAGATGAACCTGAGCCCAGGTGAACACAGGTGATGATGGATAAACTAGCTGATTGCAAGGCCTTGCTGTGGAAGTTTTTCTTTTTTCCCCTCATGTTACATTTATGAATGCAGGTTTCCAATGATAGCATCAGTATTAAAGGAGTGGATTATAGCATTCGCCAGTTTTATGATGCCTGCTTAATTTGGTGTTCAAACTGATTTACGACACTCACTGTGCTTAAAGGTATAATCCGGAGTGAATTTACACATAGCCCTGCTGTGTGAATTTACACATAGCCCTGCAGAATCATAGACCGAGTTTGCGAAACGGCAGCTAACACTAACTGAATGAGGCATGTCAAAAACGAAACCTTATCGATTTGCTTTCGTTTTGAAATGCCCCATTCTCTTACCGTCAGCTGCCGTTTCGTTATCTCAGTCTGCGTCACATGAAATCCAGTGATTGAGGTGTCTGTCAATAGCGCTTGCACTATAACAGTGAACAGTAGGGCTACGTGTTGATTCACTCCAGATTTTTCCTTTAAGTACTATGTACTATGAATATAGGACTATTTGAACATCTTCATTGTATCACACTTGGTTTTGGTCCATCACTGTGTTTCCTAAAATTTATAGTAGCCTAAATGAATAAATGGTAGCTGTGTTCACCACATCTGTCAAATTCCACAAAGGCCCTATTATGATCAGATTAGTTAACTTCAGTGGAGCGCAATTGAGTTACAATGTGATTTGTACATCAATTTGGCCAGGGGCAGAACACCACATTTTGACAGACATCAATCATCCCAAAGGGAAACTCAATTGCTTCAGCATCTTAAAAAAAACAACAACAAGCAAACATAACTGTACAGTACACACAAGGGTTAAAGTGGGGGGGAATGCGGGGGTACATTTCCAGCACCTCGATAAAGTTATATCATTCCATTCTTCTTCTATACATTTTCCTTTGTTTATGCCAACACAAAAGATGAGCTCCTGCCAAGTCCCACTTTAACCACTGAGTAGGCCATAAGTAGTAAAAAAAATAGATAAGCACATATACGTCCAACCACAAGACATAGTGATAAGGTAGCTGTCAAGGAACCAAATGTCCCAGTAGCTTGTGACACTGTAACCACTTAGGGTGAAGAATAAATCAGTATGCATTTCCGATTCAAAGATAAGTCATGTGAGCCAGAAAAACTTGTTCTCTGTCTTCCCCTCTCTCTCTTAATCCCACATACCCTTATAATCATACAGAACACAAACAAACACTCAAATGCCATATCAAAATCGTGTGACATCAGACAATGATACAGGAAACAGTTGGAAAAAGAAAGTCATCATCAGGGCTGTGGAAGGAATACATTGTGTTCAGAGTTGGTATTCTTCAATGCGAAATTAGACCCGGTAAGAAAAATAAAGAAAGTTATTAAAGTAATAGACTATTGATACTATTCAATGGGAAATATGCCTATAGAGATCTACAGGCAGTAAGAGGCAGCAGTGAATCGGACAACCTGAATTACAGAGACAGCAATCATTTTAGCTGGCAGTTTAATTTTGTTGAGGTCAAATAGCTGACACACTGTAGAAACTAGAGAGCTCTCTCTCTTGTTAGACAACATTTGGTTGAACTGAAAATTTCAGAAGGTGATGCGTTAACCCTAAAGCAACAATAATTGTAACTGTGGATTTCAAGGGCAAGAAACAGAATGAAGCTCGTTCCTCTGCTGCTGCTCCTTCTTCTGCTGATGGGTAAGTACAACAAAACGCTCCACAATTCAAAGTACGGTTGGAGAATATCTTTTATCTTGACAATAAAAATATACCATCCATACATTTCAATTCACCAAATTGAGAGAGAATATTTCTAAACTATTATTAGCAACGTGTTATGAAGTCCTACCAAGTTTCTTATAATTACCCTTTTAATACATTTATTAGAAATGTATTAAAAATGAGTACAAACCGGTTTCCAAAATAGTTGGGACACAAATTGTGAATAAAAAGCGTTGCGTAGCCCACTTCACGACCAAGCTGATGCATAACTTTAGCGCAGGGGTCGGGAACCTTTTTGGCTGAGAGAGCCATGAATGGCACATATTTTACAATTAATTTCCATGAGAGCCATACAATATACAGGCATGTCTTTTATTCATTAATTTATCTTATCTTCATTCGAAAAGTAATCAAAAAGTACACAATAAGAGTGTTTTGGCATACTCCTCATCTGTGAATGGCTTTCCATTTCTCACAATTGCTATTCAAGTGCTATTCAAGACTGAAATAGATAGATTTGTCTGCGAGCCAGACCCAACCATCAAAAGAGCCACATCTGGCTCCTGAGCCATAGGTTCCCTACCCCTGCTTTAGCGATTGCATGAAATCAGATTTAATTGTTTCAAACGTCGGAACGCTAGGTCCGAATTTCGACCTGCCCTTTTTTCTGGGACAAATTATTTTATATATTACGGTACTCATAGACTTTCTTTACACAAATGAATTGATTTCACTTTGAGGCTTTCTTACACAAATGATGGCAACAGACAAGGGAAATTGCAAGCCTCTCAAGTTTGGTGTTCAGAGAAAAGATACGTTTATTTTCTCACCTGTGTTTTTAGAGTCCTTTCTGTTAATCCGGTGCTGGTTGGCTAGCTAGTCTACCTGAATGTTCTGTTCAGTTGCCTTTCTCAATATTCTTGAAATTTTTCTTTTAATTCCTCTGAGACAACTTCTGGCGGCTTAGTGAAGTGGCATTATGTTGTTGCTTTAACCTTATTTTGTATGACAGATCTCAGTAATGTGCTGTTTGCAGTGTCTGTTGTTTGGGCAGAGACCACTATATATCATTTATTTGAGTATGGAGTTTTTACAGACTGCTGATTGTCCTGCCTTCTACTCTTTGTGTTGGAGAGACAAGGGGTTTCACTGAGTTTCACTGTAGGCCAGTCTGACTTCCATGATTTCCCTTGCCTTCTGGCCTATGCTATGCACAATCATGGTTATTGCCATAACCTTCAAAGTATCAGATCAGAAACCAAATCTCATCCTCTCTTCAATAGTAAGGGGTGTTGAATTCTGCGAATTCTTACGACATTTAAGTTAAATATTTTTTTCAGCATACAAAACGGACGCATACTCGCTGAAAATATGTGGCCCTTCCATGGAGGTATTAATAAACCTGGAGAAACATATCAAGTCCCGCCTCCCATTCATTCCAATGTGGAATGCTAGGCTAGTGAATTCATCCAAAATTGAACATAATTTTCAGTTGACAAGATGGCGTTTCATGGAGCTCACTTCCGACTCCATTTCATTAGGCCAATGAGGGCCCATGTTTCTAATGGAGGTGAGCTACAGATGGCAAGTCTGGGCACGCCCACAAAAGTTTGTGCACAGGGAGCTTGTTCACTTGAGCTGAAAGTGTAGCATTAATCAATCAGCATATGTCAAATGGAGTCGGATATGATGTGATTTCTGGAAAATGGCGACGAGGAAGTGCAATGCTAATTGGCAAAGCTAATTAGCCAAATCCTGACCCCCCTGGGCCCTTCTCAGGTCCTTGGTAAAATCTGGCGGAATTTCTAATTGAATAGCCCTGACATAGTATGTTAATGCTCATGCCTCATTAGAAAGTGCGGATATAAGCTATGAGTTGGCTACCTCTGACCATATTCCTATTGCCATGGTATTAAATGTGGACAAAGAACCTTAGCTTGTTAAAAATGAGGAGATCAGTGTTCCAAGTCAGAAGATTTTATGAAAAAAGTATATCTTCCCATGAATGTCATATGCTATATCAAGGGTTGGCAACCACTGGCACGCATGCCACAGTTGGCACGTGGAGCAAATCTCATGGGCACGTCTGTGATGATGCACAGCCATTATTTTATTATAAAAAGTTCAGCCATCTCATCTGGTGTTTAACAGTCATTGGCTGTTGCCTTCTTTAGTGTGACAGACGACATAATGCCCTACTGGCTTTAATCATTTTCTCCTTTGAGGACTCATCACAGTTGTGCGGCGAAAGATTGTTCTGCGGCCATGTACACGTTGATGTAACTGGTGGCGGTCCGCATCGCACACGGGTCTCGAACCCGCCACCCAGCAAGCTACAAACTTCCGACGTGGGAGTGGAACGCTCTAACCAACTGAGCTAAAAGCCCGAGCTTCTAACTCAGCGTGTTAGAAACGCCCATGGAATTGGGTGATGAGGATTTACACGTACTACCGCCAAGCTAGCCGAGCTAGCTGGCCTCCGTTACACTCACCCTCCAAATCCTCACTCCCATCCGGGTCACGGCACCAATGTAGCCAGTGGCGGTCTGCACCGCACACAGGTCTTGAACCCACCACCCCGCAAGCTACAAACTTCCGACGTGGGAGTGGAACGCTCTAACCAACTGAGCTAAAAGCCAGAGCTTCTAACTCAGCGTGTTAGAAGCGCCCATGGAATTGGGTGATGAGGATTTATGGCAAGTTCATACTACACGATTTTAGAGCCGATTCTGAGGTCGCAGGGTCGATTAGAAATCACAGGTGGTCGTGGGGAAACTCGGCAGTGGATCTGCGAGTCCAAGTCGTCATGTGTGAACAACTCTCCGACACGATTTAGGGCAGTCGCTGGCTCGACGCAAGTTGTCGTGGGACATCTAGCATGTTAGATATTTGGAGAAGTCGCAAGCGATTTTCCAGGCAACAGCCAATCAAGAAACATGACTCACGTTGTCATCTTTAAAATTTCCAGACTCCAAAATCATATTTGAAGTTGCACTTCTTCACCAAGCAATAGCCTTCTTTGAAAACATGTGTCGTGAAGTTTACTTGCGAAAACGGATACAATTTGGCCATCCAGATAACCTCGTCAATAATTCTAAAATATTTTTGCGGCAATAACGAAAACGAAACAGTAGCTACAGACAACATGAGATCAGTGGCAAACTAACAAGTGGCAGTCATGCCTGTAGCCTATAATCAGAAACATTTTAACCGTAAACTGGCTCTGCTATAGTCTGTATGCTAACGTTAACGTTATGGTGTTGATTATACCAACGTGGACACAACCAGCGCACCCTAGGCTCTGTCTGGGCCAGGTCTTGTAGTGTGAACACAGAGGTCGCAGATCAGCCTCGCGCCCGACCATGAGACTCCCGATACTAAAACTGCTAATCGTTAAATGTGAACATTCGAGAGCTCACAGACGTGTCTTGTTTTGTCGCGTCGTGGCTAAAATCGTGTAATGTGAACTTGGCTTTACACGTACTACCGCCAAGCTAGCCGAGCTAGCTGGCCTCCGTTACATTGACTGACAAAGCCGACGTTGCAGGCATAGGCTATCACTGTTGGAGATTTGACTATGGTTAAAAGTGATGAGGGAGTTGCATTTTAACCGTTTTGTATATGTCCAGCATTTATCATCCTTTTGAAACAGCATGAGGAATTTGAATCTGTTCACAGAACAAAAACAAACCAAATCAGTCATTTTACAGCGAAATTATTTAAACTGTGACGATCTCTCCCATGGTGTAAGCATGTGCAATATGTACAATTATATAGTGAGAGCTGTACTTGAGGCTACTTAAAAGCTGTTTACTCAACCTAGGAAGGCTAAGAACATCAGGCGTGGGTCAAATAAATTTGTTGCTAGTCATCATGCAGAAGCTATTGAAGCCCAGGGCTTGGGCAACAACTGATAGGCCCAGACAGAGGCCGGAGCTGAATCATAAAAAGAAAATGTATGCTAAGTATAAACATGCAGGGTTGAGTGCACACTCCATCGCAGACAAAAAAATGACATTAACTTCTGGAAAGAGGTAAAAACCCTCAATAGGGCTAAAACCTCTAGCTCTAGTAGAGGGAGTAACTGATGCAGATGGTATAGCTGATCTCCAGGGGCAGCACTATACAGAGCTGTTTAAATGTATCAAGAGCAAGCCATTTCAAGTTGGTAAAATAGGCCCAGAATAGAAGAATATTTATTTCCATGTGTGATACCCGTCCTATGGGGAGACAGTGACTACACCACCCCTTAAGTTATACCTAGAATTAGGGGGACTCTGAAGCAGAAAACAGCACTACCACTGATTACAAATAGAACATCTTTTTTATTTATAAATATCTGTAAAGTTCATCTCCTTTCTTTTGTTAAGGTAAAAATGACACACACTTACACAATAAGACAGACTATAAATAGACTTAGACACCACCTAGTGGCTGCAATTATCACAGTCTCTAGCACAGCCTGTAGTTATTCCAGAGCGCTCAAGTCAAGACACAGTAGAGAACGTGATTCAATTGTACACGGCAATTCAAGTGAACACTGCATATCATTCAATACACTATAAACTCCACCACAAGAATACATAGCAAATAGGCTACTATATAATTCACGGGCAAAGCCCCACACCACTCGTTATAGATGAAGGTCCTTTAATACTACAAGGCCGGCTAGATGAGCAAATAGGCCAGCCATAACGAACAGACATAAAACACAAACAAGGAAACAGGAATCAAAGAAAATAAATGAAAGTAGCCAGCGGTTTTTAACACATTTAGCCCCTTTTCTAGAGTGTCTAGGGTGCAATAGAACGATTGACACCAAAATTTGGATGATTGGTCCTGTCTCGAGTATTCGGCTATTTCAGAACTCCCCCCTTCCTGCTTCAGACAGGCTAGCTTTGTGCATGTCTGACAATGTTCCCTAAAACCACCTAAAACATTCTTTTTTTCAAATATGCTACTCACCGAGTCATCAGTGCTGTTATATGGGCATCCCAAACAAGTTTCGTCATGAAAAACCATTCCTGTCGTGTTTTATTTAGCATTTTGAAAATCCTGGAACTATTTTCTCCGATATTTCACAGCCGCCTATAAACTTCCACTGTACATTTGAACGTGAAGCGTTGCACACCCCAGCAGCCAGTTGCACCAGCTGAGCGTAGGTTTGATCGTAAGGTTTGGTGTAAGTCACGTCGTAAACCTAACGGTGAAACTAGTTAGTTTAAAACTAAAGCTGCATTCTACTCCAGTTGCACCATTGCTTGTTATGTTGCACCGTAGTAAGTAGCTACTAAATCAAAATTTCTGTCGCAAAACATGACGTTGCCACGGTTGTCACCATAGTTACTGTTGACAACCAATCAATATTGCCGTTACATGATTTAGAAGCAACTCATAGAACGCAGCATGGTTTTGGTGTAAGTTGAATCGTAACCTCTTTAGCAGTTGTTTTTGTGTTGTATTAAATAAAATTACACCTAATACCAGTAGTACAGTTGCTATTTTATTGAGTTAGTGTTAAGGTAATATTTCAGTTACCATTCTAAGCTTACCGGAGTGGTTAAACGGTTGTCCAAGAGGTAAAATTCATGTTAACACAAGCAGTTCTCTTCATTTGATGCCGCTAACTTTATCAACATTAAAAGCTGTGGCATCTGCGTGCTAACGGTAGGTAGATGTTTAGTATTTGTATTGTTATACCCATAGGTTTTACAGTAATCGCAAACGGGATTCAAATACCGTTAATATTATTTAAATAGTGTATAATGTGGATTGGTTTGACCTTTGACCAGGATTAGCATAAAAGCCCTCAAGTTTTCTGATATGTGATTTTAGAATCAAGCTAGTCTTATAAAAACAAGCTCAGTCTTATTTCTATTGCTTTACAGATTTGGACCAGTGGTTGGCCCAGGCCCAGGCCCAGTCCAGTACTACAACCACTACAACTACAGCTGCCCCTACCACTAACTTGTCACCCACAACGACAGAAATGACAACTACACTCACTAGCTTCTCACTCACATCAACAGAAATAACAACTACACACACTAGCTTGTCAACCACAACGACAGAAATGACTACACCCACTAGCTTGTCAACCACAACGACAGAAATGACAACTACACACACTAGCTTGTCAACCACAACGACAGAAATGACTACACCCACTAGCTTGTCACCCACAACGACAGAAATGACAACTACACACACTAGCTCGTCAACCACAACGACAGAAATGACTACACCCACTAGCTTGTCAACCACAACGACAGAAATGACTACACCCACTAGCTTGTCAACCACAACGACAGAAATGACTACACCCACTAGCTTGTCACCCACAACGACAGGAATGACAACTTCACACACTAGCTTGTCAACCACAACGACAGAAATGACTGCACCCACTAGCTTGTCAACCACAACGACAGAAATGACTACACCCACTAGCTTGTCACCCACAACGACAGAAATGACTGCACCCACTAGCTTGTCAACCACAACGACAGAAATGACTACACCCACTAGCTTGTCAACCACAACGACAGAAATGACTGCACCCACTAGCTTGTCAACCACAACGACAGAAATGACTACACCCACTAGCTTGTCAACCACAACGACAGAAATGACTACACCCACTAGCTTGTCACCCACAACGACAGAAATGACAACTACACACACTAGCTCGTCAACCACAACGACAGAAATGACTACACCCACTAGCTTGTCAACCACAACGACAGAAATGACTACACCCACTAGCTTGTCAACCACAACGACAGAAATGACTACACCCACTAGCTTGTCACCCACAACGACAGGAATGACAACTTCACACACTAGCTTGTCAACCACAACGACAGAAATGACTGCACCCACTAGCTTGTCAACCACAACGACAGAAATGACTACACCCACTAGCTTGTCAACCACAACGACAGAAATGACTACACCCACTAGCTTGTCACCCACAACGACAGAAATGACTACACCCACTAGCTTGTCACCCACAACGACAGAAATGACAACTACACACACTAGCTCGTCAACCACAACTACAGAAATGACTACTACACTCACTAGCTTCTCACTCACATCAACAGAAATAACAACTACACCCACTAGTATGTCACCCACTACAATAAGAATTACAACAACACCCACTAGCTTGTCACCCACAACGACAGAAATGACTACACCCACTAGCTTGTCACCCACAACGACAGAAATGACAACTACACCCACTAGCTTGTCAACCACAACGACAGAAATGACTACACACACTAGCTCGTCAACCACAACTACAGAAATGACTACTACACTCACTAGCTTCTCACTCACATCAACAGAAATAACAACTACACCCACTAGTATGTCACCCACTACAATAAGAATTACAACAACACCCACTAGCTTGTCTCCCACAACTACAGAAATTACAACTACACCTACTAGCTTGTCACCCACAATGACAGAAATGACAACTACACCCACCAGCTTCTCACCCACATCGACAGAAATTACGACTGCAGCCACTAGCATGTCAACCACAGCTACAGAAATTATAACTACACCCACTAGCTTGTCACCCTCAACTACAGAAATGACAACTACACCCACTAGCCTATTTCCCACAACTACAGAAATGACAACTACACTCACTAGCTTCTCACCCACATCAACAGAAATGACAAATACACCCAGTAGCATGTCAACCACAACTACAGAAATTACAACTGCACCCATTAGCATGTCACCCACAACAACAGGTATTACAACTACACCCACTAGCTTGTCACCCACAACTACAGAAATTACAACTACACCAACTAGCTTGTCACCCTTAATTACAAAAATTACAACTACACCCACGAGCTTGTCACCTACAACAGAAATTACAAGTACACCCACTAGCTTGTCACCCTCAACTACAGAAATTAAAACTACACCCATTAGCATGTCACCCACAACAACAGGTATTACAACTACACCCACTAGCTTGTCACCCACAACTACAGAAATTACAACTACACCAACTAGCTTGTCACCCATAATTACAAAAATTACAACTACACCCACGAGCTTGTCACCTACAACAGAAATTACAAGTACACCCACTAGCTTGTCACCCTCAACTACAGAAATTAAAACTACACCCACTAGCTTGTCACCCACAACAACAGAAATTACAACTACACCAACTAGCTTGTCACCATCAACTACAAACATTACAACTACACCCACTAGCTTGTCAACCTCAACTACAGAAATGACAACTACACCCACCAGCTTGTCACCCACAACAACAGAAATTACAACTACACCCACTAGCTTGTCAACCACAGCTACAGAAATTAAAACTACACCCACTAGCTTGTCACCCACAACAACAGAAATTACAACTACACCAACTAGCTTATCACCATCAACTACAAACATTACAACTACACCCACTAGCTTGTCAACCTCAACTACAGAAATTACAACTACACCCACTAGCTTGTCACCCACAACGACAGAAATTACAACTACACCCACTAGCTTCTCACCCTCATCAACAGAAATTACAACTACACCCACTAGCATGTCACCCACAACAACAGAAATTACAACTACACCCATTAGCTTGTCACTGACAACTACAGGAATTACAACTACGCCCACGAGCTTGTCACGTACAACAACAGAAATTACATCTACACCCACTAGCTTGTCACCCTCAACTTTAGAAATTACAACTACACCCACTAGCTTGTCACCCACAATAACAGAAATTACAACTACGCCCACAGGCATGTTACCCACAATAACAGAAATTACAACTACACCCACTAGCATGTCACCCACAACAACAGAAATTACAACTACACCCACTATGTTGTCAATCTCAACTACAGAAATTACAAATACACCCACTAGCATGTCACCCACAACAACAGAAATTACAAGTACACCCACTAGCATTTTACCCACAACTACAAAAATCACAAATACACCCACTAGGATGTCACCCACAACAACAGAAATTACAAATACACCCACCAAAATGTCAACTACAACAGAAATTATAAGTACACCCACTAGGATGTCAACCACAACTACAGAAATTACAATTACACCCACTAGCATGTTACCCACAACTACAAAAATTACAAATACACCCACTAGCATGTCACCCACAACTACAGAAATTACAACTACACCCACTAGCATGTCATCCACAACTACAGAAATTACAAGTACACCCACTAGCTTTTCACCCACAACAACAGAAACTACAACTACAACCACTGGCATGTCAACCACAACAGACACTCCTAGAACTACTACAGCTGCCCCTACAAGTACAACCACTGGCATTTCAACCATAACTAAAGATATTACAACTACGACTGGCATGTCAACCACAACAACAGACACTGCTACAACTACTACAGCTGCCCCTACAAGTACAACCACTGGTATGTCAACCACAACTAAAGACATTACAAGTACAACTACTGGCATATCAACCACAATGAAAGAAATTACAGGTACAACTGCTGCTTCTACAGCTGCCCCAACAAGTACAACTATTGACATGTCAACCACAACGAAAGAAATGACAAGTCCAGTTGCTGGTTCAACAAACACCCCTACAACCACTAGTACTACAGAGGTCCCTCCCAGCACAACCAGTGGAGGTAAAGCCACTTCTACACCTACATTTCAATGGTGAATTACAAGGACATTGCAAGTACAACCACAACCATCATTTGTTACATTATGAATGTATAATATTCTTTCATACATTTATTGTTAATTAATTATTATTACCTCCGCCAAGGAGGTTATGTTTTCGGTTGCATTGGTTTGTCTGTCTGTTCATCTGTCAGCAGGATAATTTGAAAAGTACTGCATGGATTTGGATGTAACTTTTTGACAATGTGTACATTGGGACAAGCAAGAACTCGTTCAATTTTGATCTGGAATGTATATTGTGTCTGTGACCACATTGCCTTGGCGGAGGTCTGCACTCTCTGAGCGCTTTTCTAGTTGTATATGTAAACATTATAAACCATGGGTTACTTCAGCTCACCAAGGGGTTAGTGATGTTTGCTGATGTTCCAAAACAAGTATCCTAGTGGAAACCTTTTCTGTTACGTTCTATTGCCATTTTTATTACCTGAAAAAATAGTTCCAGAATTGACAAATTACTAATTAAAATGTGACCAAAATAGTATTTTGCTACAATACATATTTAACATGTACAAGTACAACAACTAATGTTACTACAGCTGCCCCTACAGGTACAGCCACTGGTGTGTCACCCACAACTAAAGACATTACAAGTATAATAG
>JAODXP020002423.1:0-28822 GCA_027497455.2 Sardinella longiceps | reverse complement strand
CCTTTCACTAGACATCAATCAAGCTGCCCCCCTCGTAACCACAGAGAAGAATGTGAATAAAGAGTGGACAAACATAAAAATGTTAGCGTTTTTTTTTTATTGGGATTATTTCTAGTGAAAATGTTGGCCAGCTGTAGTTCATTGTGATTTGCAAGGGCCTCAGAAAGAAAAGAAAAAAAACCTCACTATTGAGGATCAGTCAGCACCATGGATAGTTCCTGTTATGTTATGATGTAATTTTAACCTCTATACTGTAAAGACAGCCATTCACTCAATACCGGCCTAAGTCAAGTTTAGACAAAAGTTCAGGCAAACAGAAGTGATAATGAAATGATGGCATACGGCGCACACACACACACACACACACACACACACACACACACACACACACACACACACACACACACACACACACACAGCAGGCAGACGCTGATCATAACATATCTCTGCTTTACAAGCTGCACCTACTGGTTAACCTGTAATGTCACAAGAAATCATGACAAGACATAAAATACATACACAATTTACCCATACACATGTACCATTCGCCCAGGTACTTCACAGTAATCTAGGGAAGTTTGTTTTACTGTGCCACAATTAGTTAACATTAGCTACCGGTACACAAATTAGGTCTACCAAATGCTCTTATACATACCAAAAGAACTCGACAGCCTCAAAGAACAGGGATATGGGCTGGACTCCCTTTAAAGGAAGGGTATGAAATGCTTTCCTGGAGCACATTTTACTATATTGTTTCATATCACCTTCCTAACCAACCCGATTGCAACCCAATAAATGCTCCAACAGACACAAAAAAAATTGTTTGTCATCTGCGGAACGAACAGGACTTAAAAGCCCCCACTTGCAAGATTTAGGTAAAATTACGATGTTTCCTACTCATTGTACCTTTATATACATTGACTAGAGCTCATTGGGATTGATACATGAAATGTTCCGGAGTAAAATGGGCCCCATCGTGAGCTTGTCCGTGCAACCTAGAGGCAAAACTTTATTAACATGGGGCGTTGTTAGCAAAGTCTTAAACTTTAACTCTTTTCCAAATAGCGACTACTTCAAGAATATCATGATGAATATCAAGTTTTATAACAGAGTTTTATAAAACAGAGTTGCCAAATGCAGCTTTAATACAAAACTAAATAAGAGTATAATGGTCAAATGATGTCATGTGATTACCAAAGAACAAAAGCTATTTCCTTAACAATGGATTAATCATCTTGATTATTAGTGATTAGTCAGATGGGCAAATTCAGACAATAAGTAAATACAAACACCTCTCAGTTATCCAACTCCACAGTGCATCATCATTAACCTAGGCGACTACAGTTGCCAAAGCTGTGTAGTTAAACGTCAAATTTTAAAATGGTTTTCAAAATAAAAAATAATTGATTTTCAGAAACAATAATAAAGGCCTCTAAAATAAGCTGAGAAAATTAAACAGGTAGCTGGCTTTTTACTCACCACTCTTTCCTACCATATTTAGATATCCTCAAGTAAATCCCTCCTCCACATTCTGCCCGCCCAGAACTTCTCGTTTAAAGGTGCGTATAACAGACACGACAATTTCCATCGGCATCAAACAGTCAAGTTTACATTACTGACGCCTATCATGTCCTCGCTCAGAGTAACTATTATTGCTCTCCTCTCAGGTATGTTTCAGTTTTTATCGTTTCATTTTGTCTTAATTTAGTCCCTGTGATGTTTCAGACCAGTTATGATTGAAGTGAAGTAATACACTTGGATTGACTTGACATGTCAGTGAATGATTTGCTTGACTGGTAAACAAAAATAAATCACCCACAAACTTTTTCAGGTGTCATACTGGCTCTGAAGTTGTCTGGAACTGAAGTGGATCTAACGGTCAAGCCAGGGGATAATGTTACTCTCTATTGTGACCGTATGTGGGTTTATGGCAAACACACTTACTGGTATAGAAACTGCTCACACTATAGGCAGCCCTCATTGGTGATCTCAACCAATGAATTCAGAACAGTTTCTACCAAGGATAATACATTAGTCTCCAGCTATGGCTCTGAATGGAACTCCAGCAGCCAGTCCCACGATCTACTGATCAAGAACATCACTGAGTCTGAGCTGGGAGTCTACTACTGCTCCGTTGCTGAGATTAAAGTGATGGACCAAACTGTAATTCAGCAGAAACTGTATCATTCTTTTGGGAACATCAATTACAAGCTGTCCTTTGAAGGTAAGATCACCGCAAGGATAATTTCATTTGAGAGAAGTATGAATGGCTCTGGATTATTCCTATTGATATGATTTTTGTTAGTCTTCAGATTAGGGAAAACAAATTCACCATTACCATTACCATGGCCATTAATTGACAACAAATTACATTACAAGTCACTTATTAATATATTATTCTCCATTAGCTAGTTCTACCTACAGTGTTCCATTAATAACTGTATCTAATATCTCAAATCAGATACAACTACTACAGTAACTTAATATGAATAAGTCGTAATTAGGCTAGTAAACTAGGCTTGTCAACTGGGACCTCAGCATTTATAGGCCTACAACTTGTCCTGCTGAACTAGTTAAGAATCAGATTCGTCCATTTTTGTTTCCCCAACATCTGTTGGTGTTTTATTTTGGATTTGTGATTTCTTTGCATACAGCAGTTAGTCCTTCTCCTACACCCTCCAGTCCTTCTCCTCACCCTGACGGTGATCAGTGCTGGCCATTGCTGGTCATCTTGTGTCCTGTGTGTGCTCTACTCTCTGCCCTCATCTCCTCCACCTGTGTCTACTGCCACTGCCGCTCTAAGACTGGTATGATTCAAGATCATCTTTTTTTGAGCTCCACGAGAATTTATGTTGTCATATTATGAACCATAGACTAATGAGCTACATGATGACATTGATATTAATAGGACCAGTTGAATGTGGAGAACGCTTGAAGAAAAGAGAAAGTCACACAGGAAAACAGGTACCTCACCAATCTTTTGCCAGAAAAAATGAAACTAACAAAAGTAAAAAATAAGAAAAAATCCTAGAAAAAAGTAGAAAGTTGCAGTCTTCCTTCTGAATCCCAGTGAGATTCAGTGGCTTTTAGTTTATGGTCTATTTCTATGTCAATATCATTTGTACTGTCATTTTAGGATGATGACAGAGAACTGTGTTATGCATCGCTGGATATACCAACTAGAGCAAACACAGTTAAACTCAAGAAGAAGAGAACTCCAACTCAGAACTCAGACTTCAGCACTTATTCTGAGGTCAGGACACTTCGTGCATGAACAGGATTTAACATGACAAATGAAATGTTCTAATTGAATATTTCCTTTATACAGACTAAAGATCCGCGACGAGACGGGCTGCGACGTTCTAAAAACCTCCAACATTCTAAAACTCAGAAACTGCGATTTGACATGTTAAATCTTTTGTGACGGCTTGCAACTGCTTGCAACAACCTGCGATTATTGATTCACACCGCCGCAACTACTTTCTAAAACTGTCTCATGATCATCTCGTTGTGGATCTTCAGTCTGAATTGAGCTTTAGTAGGCAGTGAAACACTGGGGCTTCAGCATAAAAGAGATCTACCATATTATAGCTATCTCAGCTCTCTCCCCTGGAAGGAGACGAATAGTGTCTATGTTTATTAGCCTCTGCATTACTATATTGTTTTTCATTCCTGAATAAACCTGACAAGTCTTCCTTACAAATATACCAATGATCATTTGGAATTCTGTACTCCTGCGACAATGTTACTTAGTCAAAACCATGGACAATTTCAGATCCACCATGTATGGTGGGTATTTCTCCCCAGGCAGTTGGATTGAGCCTATGGGGTGTGGTTCTGCACAAGGTTTCTTCCTACTACAAAAAGAAGAGAGTTTTTCCTCAACCTTATTACTCGGGTGCTCCTTGTCCTGTTTGTAATTAAGCACCACAAGGCAAATGTATTTTATTTGGCACTCTACAAATAAAATTGAATTGAAATTCTCCTTGTTGTTGTTGCAAGTGTTCTGTTCTATTCTGACCTGCAACATCAAACTCTATGTTCAAAGGTGGTGGTGGAGAGTGGAAACATCAGGGGGTTCTGCAAAAAAAGCTTTTGCACGAAGCCCTTTTGATCAGTGCGGCATTCACTGACGAGTTAGGCTTCTTGTGGTTTCTTGAGTATATCAAAAACAATTGTCAGGCCCTTGAAGAAGAAAACTTTTGACCTTACAAGATACAATGAGTTTTTATTGTCACATGCATATGATTACTACTGTAAAAGATGCAGTGAAATTTGTGTCTGGTGTCAGCCCATACGTGCAAGTACAGAAGTGCAGTAGGAAAGTGACAAGATAGGAGGTTTGGCGGGGGGCGGGGGAACACCAACAAGGAGCAACCAATAGCATACAGTACTTGTTATACACTTAAATTGTGTAGATAAATATTAGTCTAGAACCTTAAATTGTATCAGTGAAATAAAATATAAAGCTGAAAGGTGCAGAACTCAAAGATGTGAAATTATTGTGATTGTGAATACGTTGGACGGATAAACCTTCAAGGTTTTGTGTTTGTTTGTTTTCATCAAGCACATGCCATGCACTCTTGTAGTGTGATAGGTGCTGCACTTTAAAAGGATTGGTTCCTTCTCACATTTGTAGTGATACATATCCTGTGCTGTGGAATTAGATACCTTCCAACTGCCTGACAATACTGCAGCAAATGAAAGCATTGAGCTATAGCGTGGTCATAACCAGCCCCTTGTTAACACTTCTCTTTATATGAGGGTCTGAGATCTTGGCTATTGAGAAACGATTGCTTGCTGGACATGTTTACATTGAAAACGATTGGATCAGCCCTCGACAGTTTGCCTATCATATTCTCGCGCTGCATTCTTTAAGTTCGCTGATTGGCTCATGGTTGATGCAAACAAGATCAATGGTCATGATCCCAGACCCTCACTTGCCACTGGCAAAATAGTTTGTCTACCCCATGTTGAATAGTCAAAGTTGAATGTTGTTGAGCTTTAACCGTGGTTTGTGCTAGGGCTGGCACTGCTGCTTTGAAATCTTCTAGTTCTGTGCAAAGCATTACATGAAGGTTTTCAGAGTGCGGTGTTGCTACGGAGCTGGAGAGATATCCAAAATGATGATTTTCGGAAATAATAATTTTGGAAAGACTGATTGATTTTTTAATTCATTTATTAGATTTAGTAAAAAAAAAACAAGTTGTTGTCCTCTTGTTATGTAGCTGTGACATCTAGAAACACATTGAACTTCATAGGCCTACACTGTTCAGCTTATTGTGGGTTTCCTGCAGTACAGGGCGTGAATGTCAAGCACCTTGGAGGCCTGTAACATGGTGGTGATCACTTTCATCACAAATGTTTCCATCCCTGGTGGTGGTGGGTATCAAGGTGGGGTCATGATAACATCTACAGGAAGTGAATGTAGTTTACTTACACTTGCGTGACAATATATTCTGCTCTTTTTCTGACGAGTCTTTGATGAAGATGCATGATGTCTATTGGCCCACCTCTGAGGCAGCACTACTTTTGCAACTTCAAATAGCACTTGACCACAGGAGATACCTAGTGTCAGTGTGAGTAATATACCAATGATGCAATGAATTATTCTCAGTAAACACAAGCTAATCAGAAACTGAAATAGCTCATGGCGTAAAAACGGTCAAAATCCAGGGATCATGGTTTGACAGGCTGTCATGCAAACATTCAAAATGAATCTCTAGTTTTCTCTACAGTGTACATCTAGGTAGGCTATTAATTTGAATTCAGTGAATCTCTCCTACTCTCTCTTGTGAACAACATAGACATGCAAAGCTAATAAGGAAAGATGTGACATCACAGAAGCACCTTCTCTAAACGTCTTCTCTAACCAACATCCATGAGTTTATAAAATCATTGCTAAAGCCAACTCTTGTGTAACAACTAATAAATAATAAATGTTCTGCCATGTCTGGCGCTATACAAAAGTCAGTGAATTCCACATGGTTGAGTTCCCACAAGAACCACAACCCAAATATATGAACCTATCGAAAATCTTTACTTTTATAAATGAAATACTGTTTCTTATGCATCTTTAATTGGTCTGGTCATGTGATGTGCTTCAGCCTTCAGAGTTGTTTGTAGGTGACTTCCGTGCAGACATCATCCACATCCTTCTGGCTCCACAGGAACTGATGGGGCAGTGATGCACTAACCTGTATCAGAGTAACAGAGCAAATGAGTTAGAACAGAGTAATGCATATCATTGCCTAACTGTGATTCTGGTTCCAAATCAGACAGTACCTGAGATCCAACACCTTTCTTTCTGTCATACTCTGGGAATAATCCTATGGACAGAAAGACCAGAGAATATCAGTTAGTGTGGATGTGGCAGAATGGCCAGAGTGAACATTCTTGGTTACAGTGAGGTCTCTTGGCCTTACCAGTCTTGTTCCAGAGGAGCTGCATGCAGAGGAAGGCCATAAGAGCAGACACTAGAGCACTAAAAGGACACAAGGACACCAGCAGCATCCTGCACTGACCACAGTCTGGGGGAGGAGGAGGAGGACAGCTGGGCACAGGGGAGGACACAGGAGCTGGAACATTAAAAATAAACACACTGTGGTGTAGCAGTTAAATGTGTGAGTCCACTACTTCGACAATGTGAAATATACATCCAGCTCAGACACTGTGTATGAACTGGGGAAACCTAGACCCTTTGTTACATCTTCAGGACATCACCATAAATCTCCTTACACCAGAGCTATTCAATTAGCTTTTCATTCGGGCCAAAATTAATGGACTCCAGGCCAATGTGCAGGAAGAGGTTCGCATTAATGAACAAACATATGATCTCGGGAAAAACGGGTCTGTTATGATTTTGGCTGTGGAATGTTTTACCATGCAGGGTAAAAAGCAAAAAAAAAAATGTATTTGATGAATACAACAAATCTGAGAAATTATTCTATTGTGGGAAGGTTCCACAGGTCGGATTTAATAGCTCAGAGGGGCCACATGTGCACATTGTATTTCTGATGATGATATATATCATTACCTTTGATTACCACCATTAAAGGAATACGCCACATACAACAATAACTATAGTTATTGTATAATAATAGGAAACATCACAATAAAACTATAAGGGGAGAAAACAGCAAGCTTGGAGGCATAAAGGCCAGTGATGGCTAATCTGTTCACACAGAGATGTTGCTAACATTGGACACCAACCTCTGGACCAATGCTAGCACGGCACCACTAGTGGCCGGGCTAATGTGAACAAGTTTGCCCATTTCCTCTGCTGATAAGCAAAGAAATGAAGCGATCAGACTGCAAACAGGCAGGGAAATGACACTAAAACTATACTGTATATAGTAATCAAAGATCTTTCTGTGCGGCTGGGAGGTAACCTAAAAAGGATAACTCATCATGCAGAAGTAAGCGAATTTTGGATGAGAGGTGAGCCTCCACAAACCTAATTTAAGTAGAACAATAACAGATAATAAATCTACTACAACACCACCATGCTACTTGCATGTACAGACATGCACCATAAAGGACATGTTGCTATCCTTCAAGTTATGTTAAATTTATGCTCCATTGTGCAGTGCAATGTGCAGATTGAATTGTGATAATCTATCTATATTTCAGCTATACAATGAGGCAACTGCATTAGGCCAGTGTACATAAAGGACTTGTCCTACCTTCAAAGTACAGGTTGTAGATGATGTTTCCAAAAGAATGTATGAGTTTCTGCTGTATTACAGCTTCATCAATCACTTTAATCTCAGCAACGGAGCAGTAGTACACTCCCAGCTCGGACTCAGTGATGTTCTTGATCAGTAGATCGTGGGACTGGCTGCTGGAGTTCCATTCAAGGCCATAGCTGGACAATAATAATGTCTCTTTGGTAGAATGCTGTTCCATTTTAAAATCTGAAGTTGAGATCACAAACGAAGGCTGCCTATAGTGAGAGCAGTTTCTATACCAGTAAGTATGTTTGCCATATACGGTCACAGTAGAGAGCAACATTATCCCCTGGCTTGACCGTTAGATTAACTTGAGTTCCAGAGATCTTCAAAGCCAATTGTGTCACACCTGAAAATATCAGTGGCAAATTTATTATTAAGGTTTAAATGCTTTACTTGATGAAATATCACAAGCCATGATATTTGTTGACATAAAGAATAAATACAGACATAAATTTGGATACATAGATAAAGGCAAAATCAAACTGATGTCATATAGGCCTAGGTGAATATTTTTAAAGAAGAATGCACATTTGAGCTTACCCAGGAGGACAGTAAACAGCCTTGCTCCTAAGGAGGACATCATTAGGGTCCCTCTAATACTTTGAGAGTTGATCTTTGTTATTTGTAAATAACCAGTGTTGGGCAAGCTACTCAGTAAATGTAGCAAGCTAAGCTACCAGTTACTCCACATCATGTGAAGCTTCACTACACCAAAGCTACCGGAAGACAAAATGTAGCAAGCTAAGCTATGAAAAAATGTCAGAAGTAGCTTAACTATTGTGAAGCTACTTTTTAATACACAAAAAGGTCTATAAATTAATTCTGTGATCCAACCAATTGTATAGTGATCAAACTATCAGGTCTCTCAAACAGACATACAATAGTAGACCTACCCTAACTACATTTACAGCAGATGCTTTTATCCAAAGCGACTTACATTTGTCAACTATCAATTACTTCAGGACAAGTCTCCCCTAGAGCAACTTAGGGTTAAGTGCCGTGCTCAATGGCACAACTGTGGTGGCTGGGATTCGAACCCACAACTTTCAGACCATTAGCCCACTATAGTTGGGGTCCCCAACCACTATGCTAGCACCACCCACATACATAACTAACTAATTCTATCTAAATGTAGCCTACTTTTATATGGGTAAAACATTTTTTTTTAATTAAACTACATCAAATTGACACATGATAGAAGACACTATTGATTTTTATTATGGACATCTTTTTTTAATTATGGCACCTGTCAGGTAATAAATGCATCACAGTAGGCCTACTGTAAAGAACTGATCCTCCGTGCATGGCCTAGATGAAAGATTTGCTGTTGTGAACTGATGCCCTGAAAATGTAGCTTATAGGAAAGCTACCACACTACATGGCCAAAAAAGTAGCTACACTACTGACAAGCTATCAGATTCAGAAAATAGCTACACTACAGCCAAGCTACTCAGAAATGTAGTTAAACTAGTAGCTTCACTACTTGTAGCTAGCTACTGCCCAACACTGTAAATAACTGTAACATGCTTCTCAATGAGAGGATCAGGGCAGGAGGCGCATGGGGCTGAATTATACCCCTCCCCTTCTATGCTAAAGAAGAGCTGCTATACTTCAGATTATATATGGTAATGTTCAAGTGATGTGGTATCTCACAAGTTGATATATTATACAGCTAGTGGTTAAAACAGTAGTGTTGTTTTGTTAACTATGAACATGCACAGGCTACCAGACCTGAAATGTTTTTGCTTCCATTCTGACAAATATGATAGTGTATACTCAGAACCAAATAGCTTCTGAAACCTAGAGTATGAAATTCCATTTCTAATAGTCGTTATGAATGCCGTAATGTTCCACCTGTTGTTCTAATTAGCTACCCAGGCTAGTAAGTGTATTGTTTGGTAGGTCAACAAAGTTTTAGCCTGGGAATTCCCATGCTCCTTTGCGCGCTTATTTCATTTCACGCTGCAGAGGAGCATGGTGACCATGGCCGTTTTTCTCGCTTGCTTTTGGTATCCAATCGCAGAACAAAAAGGGATTTGTAGACATTCGTAGCAATGAACGGCTATGGACAATTGTAAACGATGCTTCCGCTACGAGAAATGCAATAGGTAGGTCCCCAGACTAAATATCACTTGTGATTTCCAGGCTAACAAAGTTAGAATGCCAGGCTAACAAAGTTTAGGAGCATCTCATGAAAAATTCATTTCTTTCTAAAGCTTAAACACCTTTTGTTATGGTCACCTGAGTGATGAGTACAGTCCTAAAACAGGTCACATCTGACCCTCTATTCCTTGATAATGCCCGGCCTTGTGCAGATCTGGTTTAGTATTTTGCTAATGGATGTCAACATGCCCATAGTTGATTACTTACTTTGACACAACAGATTTTAAAATCAGCAATTATGTCCCTAATTGCATACAGTATGCTTCAAGTTCAAATTATGAAGTGATAATGTCTCAATGCACTTTTAACCATTATGAATTTAAATGAGAGACAAAACAGAACCCTGTTTTCTCTTCAAGTGCTAATCAGTGTTTTAAGCCATGGATGAAATAAGCCTATAGCAACACTGCACTGTACAGAGCAAGATGGTCTACAGTAAAAGAGCAGACGTAAGAGCAGATCTTTTGCTATTCAGTGTGACTGAGTTGTGAGGCAGAGGCTTGAGCACCAGAGGTGATTGTAGATTTCCTGTTTGCTTCTTGTTGCTGAGACGAGAGTTTTGTACCTTTCTCCAAAGAAGCCATGCTTTGGTAATATGGGGGCTGGACATTTTTCGTCCAAGAAATAATCTGAAATCACAGTCTTTGCATAACACACAGGTATCAAATTACTAAGATTAGAAAGTAAGATTCCCCTCTCTATCATTGTTTCATAGTGGCCTCCACCACCACTAAGAACAAACCAGCATCAGAGGCCTGAGCAGAGAGGTCTTTTGTGGGTTTCCTGTTTACATGCTGTCTAATTTTAGCAGCGCATTTGCTTTTACACAATAGCACAACATACAGTACAGTACCTGTGGGGGAAAAAAATCTGCCATCTACCACACTTTACTACCACACTTACTAAAACACAATTTTCAAGCTAGATGACCATATCCATTTTCATTAGACACCACAGATGTTTCCGTCACGTTTAATGCAGAGCTAATGTTCAAAATGGCATTTTGACTTTACATGTAGGCCTAGTCTTTAATGCTTATGGTCAACCTATTAATATCACATAGAGCCTCAGTACAGTAGACTATCTTCTAGTCAAGTAATGGGGAGGCAAAATCAAAACCACAATATCTCTATATGTCCTAGCTGATTTGATAATGGTAGATTGACAGAGGGACCCTGCAGAAGGAGGGAAATATTCTGGCACATGTGTATGTGCCCACAAATTAAGTATTTTCAGAATTTGTTTTCATAATAAAGATATACCGGTAACCTATTTACATCCTAGCCTAGTTTGCTATTATAAAGAGAAACTATTCAACTATTTTTGTAAAATTTCCCTTTAGCATATTATAGGACATTATGGTGGTTTAAGGTCTTGTCTGCATGGTAATTAACAAAACTGTCTGTTTAGCTGTATGACCAGTGTAATCTCATGAAGTCTTTGAGCCTCTTGAAACTCCAACAGACCTTTGTTATTCTAATAACACCATGATGGACCATCCTGATAGGAGATCAAAGGGTTTAACTACTATGGTGGGTATTTGGGGTTGTGGACGTGTTGGCTTTAAAAGTTAATAGTTCCAGAAGTATATCCATCAAGCTGTGCTGATGCTGTCCCAGATTTACCATGGAATCTGTAATTAAACGTTCTGTACCATGATCAGTTTGGAACCGTCTCCATAAATTATTAAGAGATTATCCTACAGGTCTGTTTCCCAAAAGCATATCAAGCGCACTGTATTGTTATTGGCGAATATAGAAAACAATGATAGCAATTGTATTTATGGATGATATTTTCTTGATTCCTCTGCACCACAGAAGGAAATGTGCATGGGGAAAATGGTACACAAGTTTCGGTCTGTTGCAGTACACCACTTGAACACTAGATGGGAGAAATTACACAGCATCCATGATGTTTTCCTGGAGCACTTTTTACTGCTTAAAATCCCCCTCACATCCCAACTGCAAACAATTAATCAAATACACTAATACAAAAATGAAAATATCTTAGTCACCTGTTCAACGAACAGGACGGGAAAACGGCACAAAAAACTGAGGAAGCATGTATTTTCAAATTTAGCCAATGCAAACGTGAACTTTAATGCCAATTTATTACATAACAATGGCCATGTAACAACACAGAAACACTGAAATTGCTTTCCCCCAAACTCCTAATCTGCAGCATTAAAAATCTGACACAACTGAACTAACAGACATAAAAGACACTTTAACACGAAAGTGCACATACAATAGGCATCGATAGCAAATTAAAGGAGAAATTCAGTGTGATTTTGTCTTAAAATATGTTAAAACATGATGCAAGTACAAAATTTAGGTGAATAGTCCACTTCAATACGACTCCAGTATTCATACACAGAGGTAAACGAGTCAGAATTTATGGGACAGAGGAGTTTGGAAAATCGAAAGGTGGCGGTGTTTGCATCATGACGAACAGTAAGAGGTGTGACCCTAGAAATATCACTGTTCCCTCCTAGTCATGCTCGCCTCATCTGGAACATCTAGCAATCGTGTGTTGCCCATTCTTCCTGCCTTGTGAGTTTAAAGATTGATTATATTGCTTTCTATATCCATCCACAAGATGGCACAGATGCCGTGGTTTCAGAACTGCACTGCTACACACAGTTCAAGGACAATTATAAAGCTAACAGGGAGGCTACACTGGATGCCTCAAAGACTTATCTGCCGTAACAATTAGCTTCCATTATAAACAATGGTAGTGGCTACACCAGATGCGGCATAACAGTCAACATTCTAAATTCTATTCCACATTCATTTCAATGTATTTTTTATGGAACTTGACATAAGACTTAAAGGGGAAGTTCACTTTTTAGCATGTTTAGCCCCTTTTCTGGAGTGTCTTGGATGAAATAGAATCATCAACGCCAGAATTTTGAGGATTGCTCCTGTCTCTGATGTTTGTGCCATAGTTAAGTTAAGAATCCGTGAAATATTACACAAAGAACAATGTATGACGCAGAACTGTATTGGTGATCAAAATTTTAATACATATTCAACGCTAATTATCTCGGAAAGCGTTCGTCACAGAAACCAACTACTAGCACTGTTGGAAAGGTCAATTTGTGCCGATTCCAATGATGCCCTTCTTATTTCAGTACGATTAAAACTCCGCTAGTAGCGTGAAAGGGAAGAATTGGTGCGCCGCCGTCAAGATGTTTGCGACTCTCTCCAGGGCCGGGTTGCATTATAATTTTGGCACCAACTCGCGGGCCAGATCTAGGCTGGAACCAGGCCGGATTTGGCCCGCGGGCCGGGAGTTTGAGACCCCTGCTCTTGAGTATGAGGGTATTTTGGTGTACCTTACATTTTGGATTTACCACCACCATAAGAAAGACTGAACTAACAAGCAAATACTTGGGTTATCCACAAGGAGCTATACTGGACCACGTTAGGACCACATCTTCAAATCATGCAGAGCCAGTGTACACAATTACCTAAGTGTTTGTGTTAGTTATGTTACGTTGAGCTCAAGACTTAGCTGTTCAGCTTATCCACAAGAGTGAGAGTAGTTGCTGGGCCACATTAGCCTCATTTGACCATCCCCTTTCACATTGTTTCACTTCATGCAAAGTGTCAGGAACATCTCCAATGGCAATCGTTTTCTCTCGAAAGGGCACTATGTGGTCTCAATGTTTTGAAACATTTTGCTACAGTTAATATAAAAAATGTTTTGTTATCTTGAAATTGTGCTCGGTGATGTCTGGGTACAATGTTGTGGCTTCCGTGGCATCCTAGCCTGATTGCCATCGACTTTCAAAGCTCTGCAAGACTTTGGTCTGACCAAGAGCCTGTACAACAAATGTTTTCCAAAGCGCATGGTTGACCCGCCTCCCTCAAATGTCTCTACTGGTCGATGTCAGAAAATGCTGTGCCGAAGCAAAACCAATCATATCACTCTTTCCTCTGACGTATGTGATGCGAAGGGAACTGCTTGAACAGCTAGTGAGAGCTGTTGGAGCTGCTCAAAGTTGATTGGTTCCCGACCAAGGGGGTGGAGTTCCAGATTTTTGTGGAACTCAGAAACGCTATTTAGATTAGTGGCTGGCCAAACCAGCGACAGCAACGCCGAAGGTGTTACGTCACTGGGAGAGCGTGCCAGGCTAATGTTGGCCGTTTCTCACTCTGTTTGCTGAGTTTGGCCCGCACACCTCATGGACGGTTTACTGTTCCTGACTAGTTGGTGGAACGAAATGAGAATTGGCTGTCAAAATGAACATTGTGAATTGAGTTAGTTTTATATGAATTACATCGTAGCAGTTTTTTTTTATATTAAAAAAAAAAAAAATGAACTACAGCCTCTTAAATATACAAAACATATAAACTGTGTCTGCACAGATTATACATTGAACCGGTAGACTTAACTGTGCACAACACTGTTTTCTCCACCATATTTGGACAATGTGCCGTATACCCCCTCCTCCTCCCCTTGCAGCCCGCCCTGAACTTCTCATTTAAAAGCGTTTATAACCGACATGACATTTTCCATTGACATCAACCAGTTGACAAGCTTACATTACTGACCCCTGCCATGTCCTTCCTGAGAGTAACTATATTCGCTCTCCTGGGTAAGTTTCACGTTATTGTATATTATACAATAATATTTTTCTATTTTTTATTTAGTCGCAGCAATATTTCTGTGACTCCTGTCTTCAGCCAACATTTCATGAGTGAATAATATGCAGGAATAGACTTGAATTGAACATGTGGCTAAGAGTATTATTTTGTTCTGTTCATGTCTGTAGGTTCATCTCAATTTTTTAAGGCTTTATATTGAATCTGATTTAGTGAAATGTGATACAAAATGATGATCATCAGTTGATAGGGTAAAATAAAAATAACCCACCATCCTTTTCAGGTGTGATAACTTTGGCCCTGATTGTCTCTGGAACAGAAGTCAATGTAACGGTCAAGCCAGGGGATAATGTTACTCTCTTCTGTGACCGTATGTGGGCCAGTGGTCAAAATACTTACTGGTATAGGAACTGCTCACACTATAGGCAGCCCTCATTGGTGATGTCAACTAATGACTTTAGAAACTATCAAGGTAGAAAAGATAATGCATTGTTCTCCAGCTATGGCCTTGAATGGAACTCTAGCAGCCAGTCCCATGATCTACTGATCAAGAACATCACTGAGTCTGAGCTGGGAGTGTACTACTGCTCTGTTGCTGAAACTAAAGTGATTGATGGAGCTGTAATAGAGCAGAAAATCATACATTCTTTTGGAAACATCACTTACAAGTTAATCTTTGGGGGTAAGTTCACTGCAATGACTATTTTCATATAGTTAGAGAGAATTAATAATGGCTCAAGATGATTCCAAATTATGTACATGTTAAAAATAATTGACATTATTAACCTCATAATGTGTGATTTTGAGTCAATTAAAATTATTATAAACGCGTTGAAAAAAGAAAATTATATATGGGCAATTCCACGAAAAAGTAAACCTCACCTTAAAACTTTAAGTCTCACCTACATGGACATACAAATTCTTTCAGAAAACTTCCAATACAAAAAAGTATTGTCTCGATGTAAATATTCAACTGAGCAAGTTTCGAAAGGATATCTGTTTGTTAAAATTTTAACCCTATTCAGCTATAATGTAAGTCTATGGAGGGGCTTATAATGGGCATAAGTGGGTGATAACACACACAAAGCTGCAATACTATCAGTTATTTTTCATTGTTATATTACTATTTCTCTTGTAACAGGTTAAAATCCACTGTTCACAATTGTTTTGTATTGTTTTGGAGGGTTTTTCCAGACGTCACATCCATAACGTCACATCCATAACGCCATGTCTCCCAATGAAAACCAACTTTTTTTACATTTACATTTGAAATTAAGTCTTTCTCTGTCTTTACTGAGGTGTCCTGTTTGGTATGAATGTAGTAATATTTACATTTCTCTAGGAAATTTCACACACTTCACAGCAAAAACTACGCTCTCTCAAAAGTTTGTCCGTTTTTCGTCACGTCCATAACGCAAATTGAAAGGCTCATATTCTTATGATGCAAATCATGATATTCATTTTTTCTGTTTGCCTGTATTCAGCCATGGAGTTTGCAGAAGAATATGAAAAAAAAATTGTGAAATACTGCTAGGTTTGCTGAGGTTATGTGGCCTTTTGTTCATCAATAATGCACGAAAATGTCACGTCCATAACGCTGGAATTGCCCATATATATATATATATATATATAATATATATATATATAAATGAAGCACTGAATGGGAAAAGAACAGTTAAGAAAGCTTAAAATTAGAGAAATAAATATATAAATTAACAAAATAAAAGTATGAGCTCAATCTTCAGAATTTATAATAAAAAAAAGTAGATTTCACATTTCACATTTATTTCACGTTCTCTATATTATATTACACTATATTTATTAACTAACCTATAAAATAGTGCTAACAGTTTGGAAGAAATATCTAGTTACGTAAGGGATAATGGGTAACCCTTTATTTGAAGGTAAGAGTGACTGACAATGTCATAAATATTTAATGACATCACATTGTCATAAATGTTAAATGACTTTTGTCATTGAGGGCCCTATATTCATGATCCATGGCGCATTGTCTTAAGTCTATGGTGCAGTTGACATTGAAGGTGGTCCTTTTTTGGTATTTTGACGGCGAGAAAATTAAACTTTGTGCCAGCTCAAAGTTCAAAAGGGCTGGATTTACAATACCAAATTAATCATGGGTGTGTTATGGGTGTAACGCAGAATTAACCAATGACAGATAAATCTCTCATTGCCTTTAAGAGTGAGGAGCACAAAACGCTTGGTGAATTAGCTATCACACCAACGAATCTTCTCCTTGAGCATGTAAGGAAATGAAAACATTGAATAGCTCACATCGGGTCTAGGAATAGTCAGCTGTAATGGCTCTGGTAATATTAAATGGATGTCTACAGGCTGCACAACACAGATGAAGCTGATTTAGTCCTGTTTAGATATCTCTAGAATATTCATTCACTGTCAGCAAAAGTAAACTTGATTCTTGATTCTTCCCCTCTTATATCCTAACGTTTCTTCTGATGTACGCTTCCTGGACATCATAATGATTATTGTTGTGGCCTTCGAGGGTGCAAAGTCATTTCCTATTTAGATAAGGTGAATTTAACCCTAACCCTATCAATACAAGTGACATTACCAGAAGTTGTTTTACTCATGTCAAATTGAGAAATTGAAACAATTGCTGCCTTTACAATGACAACTTGAAATTAATCAGGATGACATGAACTGATTTCAGTCATAGAATATTTTTGTATTCATGGCACATGTTGAAGGATAGATTGGCTGTCATGATACCATTATGACAGTGTGATAATTACATTGTCAGACCTCATGTAAAGTGGTAACATTTTGACTCGTCATTGTCAGGAAAGTCTGGTTGTCATGACAGTGTAATGAATGCATTCTCAGACATTTTTTATATCTGTGATCGTACGTTATACTGTACGTCATTATGTTTCCGTGCCTAAATGCACCTGAGCCAATAAAGTAGACAAAGAAATACTCAGTTAATATCGTCCAGATTAATGTAAAGTTATCATTTTATAGATATCGCTAACAAATTTAATGTCAACTTGCCATGACTAAGACAAAAACTTTTTGGTAATGTCACTGCGATAAATGTCAAGATATCATAATCCAAACAAATATTGTCAAGTTGTGATGACAATAACCAGATGATACTTATGCTAACCCCACACTACACGATTTTACAATCTTATAAGATCAGGGGTGATAGTGAAAAAAAATCCTGAGCCTGAACTTTTTTCGGGGGCAAGGGGCGGGGTCGGTTGGGGTCTGGCGATGACGCAACATAGGTTTAATTTTGACAAATTATTCAAACATTTAATAGTTTTTGTATGACCATTATAGATATGTTTTCATTTTTGCTTAATGGCTATAGTGTTATTCACAAAAACACAGATCATTTCCATCTTCATATAGCACTTTAGATCGACTGGAACAAACTGGACACGTTGGGTTCTATGTAGAAATACATTCTAGGCTTGTGCTGTTGCAGTATAGTTATAATTGAGGTGGGAATTTAACCCCAATTCAACAATTCAACACTAGAATGTATTCCTGAAAACATGGTGAATGCTTTACCAACTATAGGCTACAGCCTCCAATCAAATGAGTCATTGTATATATATATATATATATATATATATATATATATATATAAATGTTATGGCCTATTGTTGTTTTTGATCTAACTGTGAAGCACGTTGAGCAGCAGTCTTGTGTGAATTGTGCTATTATAGGCTATACAAATTCAATAGGCCTAATAAAAATAATTAGAACAAAAAGACTAATAATAATAATAATAATAATAATAATAATCCTACGTTATTATGCGATATTTTTGTTAAGTTATTATTAGGCCTACTATGAATCATTATTGTTACTGATGATTTAATAACAAGAACAGAAATAATAAACTAACCTTTTCCCCCTCATCACAGCACAATTGTCAAGTAACATACTTATCACTTGTCTCCAGTCGAGGCCGTATGTGCGCAGGACGTCATTTAACTCTGCTGTTAACGCTTCTGCATTTGCGATGTTAATTATCCTACTGGCAAGATGCTGAGTCTTCACGCTCCCAGCATCCTCGTCAAAAAACGGACAAGGACATTCATGATCTTGTCCATGTTTTTGTCTGTTGCCTCGTCAACATTAAGGGAAAACATACAATTCTTAAGTTTCTCAGACAGCTGGCGTTTAAATTCTGGGGCAATGCCGTGGGTGAGCAGATGGCTCGTATGCAGGGTTCGAGTTAGGTGGGAACCAGTGGGAGCTGAGCTCCCATAGAGAGAGGTCTGGCTCCCATGAAAGCAGCAAACTCAAACATCTGTGGGGGCTCTGACAATACAATAGTATATAATATTTTACTGACAAATAAAGTCATAAATCATAAGCGGGGATCAAACCGAGCTATGGGAGGTGGAACCTTTTTATGGAGTTGCGAGCGCGCTCCTGCTGGGAAGCGCTTGTTACAGGGGTGTTTTTGATCATCTTTTCTTTTTGTGTTATTGCCTTATTGACATGCTGTTATTATGTTCTCTGATGACAAAGGGGTACTGTATGCTTGCGCAGTTGCAATGTATAGGTTGTAAACATAAGTCAATGTCTTAATTGATTGTAAACCATGATTTGGTTGTGATCGATAGTAGTTACAGTGCGTAACAGTCGGGGTTCGCCTCTGAGGCGAGAGGATATAATGATTGTATGTTATATTGCCTAGTTTGTGGGCCTTGCCCCTGATTATTTTCAGTTTGATCAGTGTTTTGTTTGTTTAGTTTGTTTGTTAATTTGTTATGTTATGCACCCCGCCGGTGGCCTAATATAAAATAAATGAAAGACGTCTGCATTATTCCGTTTCCATGCCTTGAGTCTACCACCCGCCGGACACACTCCGTTACAATGCCACTGAAAATGTGGGCGCTTGCTCGTTTCGGTTTTAGCCTACTTCAATAAAGCCAAACATAGGCCTACTGTAGCTCCAGATAGTAAGATAATGCGCTGCTCTCCCTAGGTCAACCTCTCTCCTAGATATTGCTTTAACCAGGCTATTCCCATCATCCGATCATGCTGCGCATGATGTAAACTTTATTGAGAATTTCGTGCAAGTAGCATATTCACCGAAATTAATAAGTGCCAGTTCACCGTTGTGCATAACATTCAGCCAGAGATCCGGGAGAGATAGAGAGAGACATTGTCAACTTCTCACATTGTAAGGTCAGTGCTTGCTTCCCATTACATTCAAAAGTCCGCAAAGCCTTTACTGAACTCCTGCGCCGTTGCGCAGACTGGAGAAACGAAAAAAAAACATCCCATAAATTGCAAACTACCAAAGCAATAGCAAGGTCATTTTTTTCGCGGGGAAAGGGACTTTTCGTAACGTGGATCTGCGTTCTTTGATGGGATGGGGAAAGCTTTTTTTTTTTTTAACAGAGCCACGCTACGCCGGATTTCCGGCGCGGCGCCGGACTGCTATCACCCCTGTAAGATTTTAGAATCATGACTAGCCTACACTGAACGCATCAAGAGAATATTTTCTCACTCCGATCGTAAGAACGCTTGTATAAGATTCAGACACAAAATGGAACACCACTCACTACAGGACATCGCACACTACTACGCCTGATTCCTTCTCCACGATTCTGACATTATATTAGCCTTCCAGTCTTTACTGTATGTAGGCTATGTGATAGGCTAGTCACTCTTCTAAAACTGATAGTTCCAATCCTCGATTACGATTGGTTGAAACACGTTCGATGCCGTTGTAAAGTCAGCATTTAACACAGCTCCAACCGCATTTTATTCTAAACTGCTGCGCCATAGTAAATTGAACGGAGCTGCGCTTATGCGTTACTTGGCAACCATTTAGTAAGAGGAAGTATATTTTTTGGCGGAGGAATCGGCATCAATGAATAGCCTTCTATATTTCAAGTGGTTGTGTCTTCCTTCAATGAAACCATTCCCGGTTAACGTGGTAACAGTTTTAGAAGCGCAATAAATACCTCGAGTCCGATGGTAATGCTGGTTTTAGCACGGTGTCTACCAGCATGAGTGCCTAACAAAACCCGTGCTAAAACCAGTATTACCATCGGCCTCTCTGTATTTATTGCATACATAATTGAAATAATGCACCAAATATGCCACATTGTTTAGATTTAGAACACCTTAACTTGGGATGTGCCATCACTTTCGATTGTTGAAATAGCTAGGCCTACATAGACTACATTCTGATAGCTATTCATATGTGAAGCTTTTCATTTTATTTGTTAAATATCTAGAAGTTCGTGTCCGAGAGAATGGGTGATGTGTTCAACCCAAACATAAACTTTCCAAGTTTAGCCTACCGCTAGGCTTGGTTACGGGTATGGATAAAGGGCAACCTAATAAAACTTTAGGGAATTTGACACTTTTTCCAAACTGTTTAATGCCATTTCAGACGAGGTGTGGCAGCCTATTGTTTGAATCAGAAAACATAACACAACCTTGAATTGTCCCAGTGTGGAAATCTCCCCTAATGCGTGAACAATGCTTTTTGTGGAGAGGTGGTCCATTTGATTACCAAATAATATGCCAATATATGTGCCATGTCTCATGAGCTCTGAGCAAGACTTGGTAATGAGTTAACAATGTTATTCCCATAATTATTTTTGTGATAGGCTGATGAAGTCTCTTTGCTATTTTACGTGATCCAAACTAGAGACACTAACCACAAATGACTAGCGTAGGGCCTTAATGGTTGAGGCTGAAATGGTTGCGCACAACAGACCTTTTGCAGTATCTTTTTTTTTTTCAGTTACTCCTATTCCTACACCCTCCTGTCCTTCTCCTCACCCTGAAGGTGATCAGTGCTGGTCACTGCTGGCCATCTTGTGTCCTGTGTGTGCTCTACTCTCTGCCCTCATCTCCTCCACCTGTGTCCACTTCCTCTGCCGCTCCGAGACTGGTATGGTTCTAGATCTCCTAAATCCTTCTACAGCATTTTGAGCTTCCATTCTGTTTGAGCTACTACTGTATGCACTATTGAGCTACATCATGAAGCTGAAATGTTTCCACATCTACAGCACTAGCGGGAAAAACAGAGCAGTCCAAGAGGAGAAAGAGTCAGTCAGGAAAACAGGTACTATACTTAACTGAAGTATTACCCTTAGACATTGTTAGAGATCTAATACAAGTATGAAAAGTGTCTGATATCAACGCTCAATGGTGTTTTTTTGCCTCCAACTGCACCTTCCAGACAGCACAGCCTAAAAGGCACTGCCTTAACCCTAACCCTAAACCTAACCCCTCAACCCTCATCCTAACCCTAGGGGAAGCGATGCCTGGAAGGCACCATTAAGGGCAACAAATACTAAAGACCGATATCAACATTAAAGGGGTGGTTCAGAATTTTCGATGTTAAACCTCATTTCCAAGTAAGCCTGAGTGATATCTGTCATTGGAGACCGTTTTCAACTCATTTCATCCAGTCCTTCTATCAGCTGAGTTCGCTGGTGCTAGGCTAACGCAAGTGAGTGGGCAGTGCTAGCCTGGCAATAAAAACAGTCTTACCCACTCTGTAGTCCCCTTTAGGCAAATACATTAATATGCCAGGTCATCGGTGTTGATTAAAAAAACATCGTAAAAGAAAAACTACCCTTGAATCGCCATGATAACATTACATTTTGAGGGACTAATTTCTCAGCAGCAGCGGAATATTACCTTGCTCAGGTTAGTTGTTTGACTAATATGACAATAGACAGATGCTGCGTTCGGAAAGCCATACTGCGTGCTATATACTGCATACTGCTTCAGTATATACTGTGTACTGGATGCTACACCCACCATAGTATACAGTGTAGTAAGCCAAAAGTGATATTTTTCTTGTAATATACTACACAACCATGTGACCAAGAAAGACCTATCAGCTTTAACTCACGTTAGAAGCTTGCTTCCCGCGCTAGCTCGCTTCGCTCAATTGAAGTTAATGGTTACCAATCAAGCTAACGTCTTTGGCTGGCTTTTGAATGTAAAGCCATGCACAGTTGCTGAAATGCTAACCCAAACGAAATTATCTCTCTTACAAACGAACGAAGCACAACTACAACAGTCATATGTCCAAGGGATATGCACATTGTGCAAGATAAAACGGTTTGTGTGTCAAAAAAGTTACAGTCACTCAAGTTTCAGCAAAACCACCACTACTGTCTGCCATTTTTCAGCCGGTAAACCCGTGAGGGGAAAGATCGCGGGAATTGCGAGAATGCGTTGAATTATGGGATTGAAGTATCCGAGTAGTGAGCACCTCTTGTACACTGGCGATTTGGCCGCCATCAGTATAACATCCGGGAAACTTTTGCATACTGGTAAAAGCATATTTTCCACGTACTGCATACGACATACTACTTCATGCCAGGATCAGTATACCAGTAGTAACCAGTACGCATTTTCGAACACGGCAAGAGCCTATTAGTGGGATGTAACACCCACAAACGTAATAACTTCCCATAAACGTAATAAACCACAAACGTAATAAAAATATGCACTTTTAAAATGTAACAATCCTGCAAACGTAATAATTTCCCATAAACGTAATAACAGTCGCCTACTGTTAACGTAATAAAAAATTTCCCACAAACGTAATAATTATTACGTTTGCAGGAAATTATTACATTAGTGGGAACATGAAAAAACTTATTACATTACCCTCCCATAAACGTAATAAAACACAGATTTGGTGAAATTGTTACAGTTTTATCAGATGTAGGACTTATATTTGTCAGTGAACTTATATCTCTAACCATGTAGCCAGCTGTCAGAGCTTAAAACCTGATACAGTGGCATGCTGCATATGTTTATTCCCTCAATTGTTTTTTATATGCAGTTTTTCCTAAAGAACTACCTGACCCGTGGCATTGAGGATGATGAAATGTTTATGAACTCTGAGCGTAAATCAAAACTTAAAAAAGCTTAACTTAAAAAAAAACTTAATTATTTTATTATTTTTCTTTTTTCTAAATTTACTAAAGATGTGGACCCTGGACCACACAAAGGCTTTGGCTTGGTACATGTTAACTGTACGAATCTCTGACTTCAACAATTCCACACAACTCAAACTAGATGTACCGTATGGCGGTACAAAATATTACTGCCGCTCAGTTCTGCACATTCTCTGCCCTGTGTCTGTGTGTGTGTGTGTGTGTGACCGTAGGCCTATCATCCCAAACCAGTAACCCTTCGCTTAATAGCACCATCTATGGGTCAATGGTTGTATAGTCATTAAATGTACATATAAATTCATTTATTTTATAGTCCCCCATGGATGAAATTCCACAAAACGTGACATATTCCCACAAGATAACTGAAAGGAAAATAAAGGTCCGCAACACTGTTTGATGCTCCCAAGAATTCAATAGCACGACGTGCTAGTCTAGTCGTTGTGCTATTAAATTCTTGGGAGCATCAAACAGTGTTTATTTTCCTTTCAGTTATCATATGTTTGGTCCACCACCTGTGCCACTGATGTGTGCGCATTCTCTGACTTTTTTATATTCCCACAAGATGTCAGGTTCATCATACACATTAAATTTGGTGCAGTTCATAACATCTGATCTAAAGATAGGGGCAATTAAAGCAGTATAATATTGCATTTTCATTTTTTACCATAGGGATGGCAAATCACAAATCACTGGTTGTAAACTAAGTTGATGTGGGCTCTTGAGACCAACATTCCATAAACATTTCATCATCCTCAATGCCACGGGTCAGGTAGTTCTTTAGGAAAAACTGCATACAAAAAACAATTGAGGGAATAAACATAGGCTATGCAGCATGCCACTGTATCAGGTTTTAAGCTCTGACAGCTGGCTACATGGTTAGAGATATAAGTTCACTGACAAATATAAGTCCTACATCTGATAAAACTGTAACAATTTCACCAAATCTGTGCTTTATTACGTTTATGGGAGGGTAATGTAATAAGTTTTTTCGTGTTCCCACCAATGTAATAATTTCCTGCAAACGTAATAATTATTACGTTTGTGGGAAATTTTTTATTACGTTAACAGTAGGCGACTGTTATTACGTTTATGGGAAATTATTACGTTTGCAGGATTGTTACATTTTAAAAGTGCATATTTTTATTACGTTTGTGGTTTATTACGTTTGTGGGAAGTTATTACGTTTGTGGGTGTTACAGTGGGATAAGGCAAAACCTAACGCTATAGATTGAGTTACTGGATGTCAAGGAATTAAGCAATATGCCGATCAGGTGTGCTGTGAAAAGCTGTGAAAGTAAACGCCGCGGATGGGAAACTGAAAGCTTTCATAAGTTTCCAGTCCGAGATCGCGAAAGGACTAATCTTTGGCTTGTTACTGTTGGCTTGGACATCAAAACAGTCAAACAACTAACCTGAGCAAGGTAATATTCCGCTGCTGCTGAGAAAGTAGTCCCTCAAAATGTAATGTTATCATGGCGATTCAAGGGCAGTTTTTCTTTTACGATGTTTTTTTTAATCAACACCGATGACCTGGCATATTAATGTATTTGCCTAAAGGAGACTGCAGAGTGGGTAAGACTGTTTTTATTGCCAGGCTAGCACTGCCCACTCACTTGCGTTAGCCTAGCACCAGCGAACTCAGCTGATAGAAGGACTGGATGAAATGAGTTGAAAACGGTCGCAATGACAGATATCACTCAGGCTTACTTGGAAATGAGGTTTAACATCGACAATTCTGAACCCCCCTTTAAGAGTTGTATATTGCTTACAAAAGGTGCAAAGACATTGCTTATTCTAAGAGAAAATTAGTCAACAGTATCAACTAGAAGCGATGGAGACGTTTAACCATCTGTGATATATTATTGTTATACTGTATTGTCTTCATTTTAGGATGAAGACAGAGAACTGTGTTACGCGTCACTGGATATACCAACCAGATCAAACACAGCAAAGCCCAAGAAGAAGAGAACTTCAACTCTAAACTCAGACTTCAGCACTTATTCTGATGTCAGAACATTACGTGTATGAACTCAAAGAGAACTGGTCTCATGTATGAAACAACTGGACTGGTGATGTTAAATTTGTTGCACAATGTTTTGCAATGCTATTGATAGTTCTGAATTACAATGACAGAATTTTAGAAATTCATGAGTTCAGGTGGAGCATGACAAAAATGTATTCTGTTAACATTCACTTTAGCAGCAGTTGCAGCCACATGACCGTAAGTGCCGAAAGTTACAGCTAGGAAAGTAACAGCTAAAGCAAGTAAACTAAAACAACTTATTTAAACACCTAGTTTATGTTCCCGCTTTAACTGCCATTTCACCATTGACCTCAACCAACAATTGCAAATGATAATTTGTAATGACATTTTAATGTTAAGGTTTCATTATTGTTGTTACAATACTGACACATACCGTGAATGCAATCTTCTGGGATAGTTGTCAGATTTATACTAGAAAAGCGCTCAGAGAGTGCAGACCTCCGCCAAGACAATGTGGTCACAGATGGTGTTCTGGATCACCGATCGCCACCAAAATCGAATCAGTTCTTGTCCCAATACACACGCCCGAAAATTTTATCCAAATCCATGCAGTACTTTTCGAGTTATGTTACACACACACACACACACCGACAGACGGACACACACACGCCAAGCAAAACATAACCTCCTTGGCGGAGGTAATAAAGGAATACAGAAAAAAACAGAGTTGTTCATGAATCTCTAGCCATTGGTGAGATTCATTCCAATGTGTCATATGTCACTACAAATGATCATTTGCAGTTGGTATTGTTACTTTTGTTGTGCCAAGCTAAGCCAGGACACTGAGCAGCTTCACACTCATACAGAGGTGGGAGTGAGTGTTAGCACTGTAAGTGCCTTTACAATGCCCGTCAATGCTCTCATTTCTCAAGACTATTTCAGAATTTTTTTGTTGATGCAGTCAAATTAACTGATGACAAAATGCAATTTATTGTGACAATGGATTGCTGCATTGTGATTATTGCATACTACATGTAGGAAGAGATGTAACGTGTTACATGTTTGTATGTAATCGTGTATTTATTTACACCAAAAAAATCAGAATTGCCCTCTCATTGTGTGTCTGGGAAACTGCTTGCTGTGGGTTTCCTGTCCTTCTTTGCAGTAGCGCTAAAAGGTGTGAGTGTAAAGTGCCACAGAGACCTGTAAGACATAAGTGTGGTCACTTTTATAAGAAACAAGACACGTTTCCATCACTGGTGGTGTGGGGCTGTAAGTTGTTTGAAATTTTTGGAACAAATATGTGGATTAAATACTCATGGCCTGCCTAGTCACTGACCTCCCAACCAGTGTTATGACATCATAATTCAATTCAATTCAATCTTATTCGCAGTGCCAAATACAAAATGCAATACTAGGCCTATTAGCTCCTTGCACATACATGTTTTTAATAATGCTCACTTATTTCCGGTTACCTTATCTTCATATATGATAAAAGTGTTTCCTCGTGAGTCTATTGGGTTTGTTTGAGTGATTCCAATAGTAGAGTTGGCTTAGCCTGGCACGCCCTCCCAGTGCCATAACAACTTCAACTTCAAGCAGTTCCCTTTGTGTCACATACGTCAGAGGAGTGTTAGAGTGGTGTGACTGGTTTTGCTTCAGCAAGTATTTTCTGACATCGACCGAGGCATTTGTGACTAGACATGAAATTGAGAGTCACAACTGCATTTTTTGGCATTTTGAGTTATTCACAGAGAAATTGTAGGTTGTAAGCTTTCTAACAATGTCTTGATTCATGAATGATTATGAATACTTCGCAACCTGTATAGTAAAGTGACATTTGAAGTAGACTTCATAAGATATTCATGAAATATTCAGGTGTGACATGATCAGGTGACAAACATAAATGGCAGTGCTGCTTCGAGACCACTGGACTTTTATTTTGATAGGTTATCAACATTCTATCTTCCACATTTATGAAGGGTTGGGTATGAAGGTGGAGTCATGTCTTATGAAACAGTCATGAATACTTTGTGAACATTTTATGAAAGCTGCTATGAATGTGTTATGTACTCACCCGTCAAGTAAAGTGTTACCGAATACTTTGTAAATTTATATCTTTGTGATGTTGAAATAAAATGCTGAATATTAGTAGGTGCTATTTTGTCTTCCCAAAATATTGGTTGTGACATGTCCCTATAGTCCATATGCAAACCTATGCCCTTGTAACCTGAGCTATTACAAAGCCTTGAAATAATCTGAAAAGCTGAGGGACTAGCATAGCCACACAAAGCCATTCAAGTGGCCAGATGTTAGGCCTTGTGCTTACCACCTCAACATTCAGCAAACCCACAGGCCAGTGCACAGTGTGGTGGAAACAGTTGTGGTAACCAGTGGAAAAACAACATGTGCTTGTTGTGACATTAACCAAAAACAAAACTCATAATCACTGCTGCTCAGCTATCATGCAACCCTGTAAACATGCACACTTTATTTGTATACGAGTACAACTTGTCAAAGAGTGCAACAGCTGTGAAGCACTTTGTGCAAAATAAAAAAAAAAAAAACTCAAAACCAACAATTGTTACCATGCAGTTGTCGCCAGAATACTAATGAACATTAAACATTGTTTGTGCAAGGGTTAGCTTAACAGCCCATTTTTGCTTTAGCTATACACTGTATCCTGACCAAGAGTCCAACAGTGCCGTTGTTGTCCCCTGTGTGTAAGTGCATTTTATATGCCTATCAATTCCCTCACTTCTTATAACTGTATTGGAAAAGGAAAATCATGTAATAACTACCATTGAATAACCTTTTTTTGCTGCATATAAGTTTCATCTGTTGTTGCATTATGATTATTTACCTCTATAAGATACTTAGGCCAACAGAATATTTTGCAAATGATTTTTGGGTTCTATAGCATACAGTACTTACAGTACAGATTCACATTGGTTTTTCAGTTTTGTCTGGAGCTGAGGAATTCAAGAGGATCTATCTATCTATCTATCTATCTATCTATCTATACAGGTTCTATCTATCTATGCATCTGTCTATCTGTACAGTACAGAATGTCTGTTTCATCCCTTTTTTATTGATTCTATTATGACAAGCAAAAAATTACTTTCATGACAGACAAGAAATTACTTTCATGGCTGAGATAAACATTTGCAAGCAAATTGAGTGTCACAGACTTGCACTGCCTGGGTTGTTGTGGTTTTCCTGTCCTTATTTGCAGTAACAGTGACATCAGCGTGATCACTTTCATGCAAAGCTAGATGTTTCCATCACAGGTGGTCTAGGGGTTGCAAGATAGAAGTCAATCACAATTACAGGATATGAATCTACTTTGCATAGGCTACACTCATGAACACATCCTAACAC
>JAODXP020002422.1:0-7500 GCA_027497455.2 Sardinella longiceps | reverse complement strand
TATTTATTTGCAAACCAAAGAGTACAAACCAGAGATGATAAAACACTTCAGAACCAGTTAATGGGAGTGGGTAGGCATTACGTCATCTCATCCACGTCTGTGTTCATTCACTAACATTCTTCTACTGCACATGGGTCTAATGACTAGTGTGACGTGACGTCATGCCCAAGAAGGCTGTCTAGATCCTTCCCAGAATGCAATGCATCCAAATCCTCACTATGTCCAAAGAACATGGAATACTGACCTCTCCTCTCTCTGGTTCCTCTGTCCACAGTTTGTTCCGTTCCGAGACTACATGGACCGGACGGGGAACCACGTTCTGAGCATGGCGCGGCTGGCCAAGGACGTGCTGGCGGAGATCCCCGACCAGTTCATCTCCTACATGAAGAGCCGAGGCATCAAGCCAAACCCCGCCCCTCCGCCCTACACGCCCCCGGCCACACCCACCACACGCAGATCTGAGCGGCACCTCTGCTGTGCTCACACCTAATTGGAGAGTTGATGATGATGCTCTCTCCCTTGGAATTCTGGGAGTTGTAGTCCTGGCTTGAGGAGCGAGCCGGGTGGGTGGGATGGAGCCCGGCGGCGTTGTGTCCGAACTTCCTGGTAGCGCTCAGAGACACCGTGGCTGTTTGTGTCGATGATGTGTTACATGCCGTTTGTTTTTCTAAACGTCCGTTGGCTGTTTTATATTGTTCATTAAGCTTGTTTTAGGCAAGTCCATTGCCAGAGAATTACCCAAGGACACGCCATAGGTTGTTTTTGTTTTTGTTTGTTTTGTTTTTCAAAAGATGAGAGAAAATGTACATTTGTATAAATCTCAATGGGCCTGTGACTGTTTCCTGTTTGGGGGGAGCGAGCGAGTGGCCATGCCTGCCTGTGGGTTCGTAATTAACCTGTGCCTGTCTGTGGTCTTCTCTCTCTCTCTCTCTCTCTCTCCGTCTCAAGGGGGCGCCGTTTCGTTTCCCCCGCTCTGAACCCCTGTGTGGCTCCGGGTTTGTGTAGTAGCACGTATGCATCTCAAGTGGAGTTTTTTAGGTTCATTTGATAGGGTGTCCACCCTGGGGCCACAGTACAAGCAACTCCATACACAGTGGTATGTATGGCCCATGTGGGAAAAGACGTTCCAGTGTCTGGTTCTAGCTCTTTCTGTTCCTTGGAGAACCGCTCTCACGTGTGCTTTCTATTGCATCGTTTTTTTCTTTTCCTTTTCTTTTCTTTTTTTTGTATTCTACACCGCTCCTCTGAAGTCAAATATTCATAAGAAGCTTTGATTTGTTGGTGCTAGCTAGCATGCCGGGAGACAGAGCCGAGATCTGAGTGTCTATTCTTAGCCCTGCACGTTAGCAGCAGCAGAAGAGCCAACCGAGCCATATAAAGCATGTGTGTGTGTGTGTGTGTTCATTCAATGCCGGTTGTGTGTGTGTGTCTGCTCACTGGGAACGATGTGTGTCGGTGCGGAATTTTGACTCCACTCACACACTTTCCAATCCTGTCCAAAAGCACAAGTGATCAAGAAACACCTGGTTTGTATTCTGCACCAAGGAACAAACCATACATACATACATACATACATACATATAGCAGAAGAACGCAGGTGTCTATTTATCGTTTTGAAATGTTTGTTTGTTTGTTTGTTTTTGTTGTCCTGGTGAGAGCACAATATTGCCATATATCCTCCTACAGGGAGGCTCATCAGCTGGAGTAGGGGCACTATAGGAACAACAGGGGGGAAGACTTTAAGAAGGGTTTGGTGTAGAATAATGTTGTGTGGTGGTGTGTTGGTGTGGTGGTGGTGTGTGCATGTGTGTGTGTGTGTGTGTGTGTGTGTGTGTGTGTGTGTGTGTGTGTGTGTGTGTGTGTGTGTGCAGAGTAGACAGGTTCAAAGACTCGACTCTCAGTCTGTGCAGCAATAGAGTGGGTTTAATCAGATCAGCCTTCCTCCCCTCTCCTCCTCTTCTATCCTCTATCTTCTTCTCCTCCTCTCCTCTCCCCTCCCCTCCTCTATCATCCTCTTCTCCTCCCCCTCCACTCCTCCCCCTCCTTTCCTCTCCACTCCTCCCCTCCTTTCCTCTCCTCCCCTCCTCCTCCATCCTCCCCTCCTTTCCTCTCCTCCCCTCCTCCTCTCTCCTCTCCTCCCTTCCCCTCCTCTATCCCCCCTCTCCTCTCCTCTCCCCTCTCTGGACCTCCCCCTGAGCCTCCCCCCTCCACTCCTCTCTCCTCTCCTCCCCTCCTCCTCTCTCCACTCCTCTCCTCTATCCTCTCCTCTATCCTCCTCCTCTCTGGTCCTCCCCCTGAGCCTGGGGCCACTCACACAAACAAGCTCACTTTGTCCCCGTCTCATTACTGCTAGGGATGCCTGGCCTGTACTGCCTGAAAAGAACCACCAGTCTCTCTCTCTCTCATCCACACACACACATACACATACACATCCACACACACACACACACACACACACACACACACACACACACACACTTACCTTTGTGCATACCCAAACACACAAACACATTCACATGTAGCCTAGTCCACACAGGTAACTATTGGCTTGTCCAGACTGTAATCAGGGCAGTGCAGAAAGCCATTGTACTCCCTACTGTAGACAAGTCTGGAGTGGTGGCGGACTAATTGCCAGGTTCCACTATGACAGTGGTTCTCAAACTTTTTCTGTCATTCCCCACTTTGGAAGGCAGAGAATTTTCACGCCCCACCTGGAAGGCTCAATTTCGCACAATACATGTATCTCCGTGAGGAATACTTTGCTAGTACAGGATTTTTGTCAATGTTAGAATTTTTTTATGTTCTCTCAGACCCCTCATCACAGCAACTAGGAAATAACACCATTGGAAATCTCAATTTACTTCTCATATACGCATATCTGACAATTGAGGGGGCATGGTGCGACCGTTGGTTGATCACAAAGACATGTCTTGCGCCCCACCTGTCAGGAGTTTGCACCCCACAAGTGGGGCCCGCCCCACAGTTTGAGAAACACTGCACTATGACAAGATATCCACTAAATTGGCCCTCCTCTCACTGGAGAAGTATTGGATACAGTATGTATGTCATATAATACCATGAACAGAAGCAGTCCAAGGCAGCCCTGCTAAGCTAATAGCGGCTAGGCTAATATGAGTGACCGACGTTGCTCAGTATGTCTAGAGCAAGGGTGGGCAATTGTTTTGGCTACGGGCCACATTGGCTTTTAGATTTTCACTAATGAGCCGGGCCAAGTTAACTGACTGATGTCAACAAATTGGTGAGATTTAACCATATAGTATTACTTTCTTCAGAGGACGTGTTAATATGCAGGTTTAAAGGATGGAATTTGTTTCATGATCTTACAACACATTTGATAAATAAGGCCTATGATCTAAGTCACCATGACTAAACGAGAAATTATCTGACTCTGGAATAGGCTCTGCCAGGGCATTACATATCCGAGGAACACATTTGGTCCCCGAACCATGTTTGCCCAGTATGGTCTAGAGAATGCTATGCTACAAGCTAACAATATGAAATGCCTTGACATGCATTAGGCCACTTGTGAGATTTACCATAATGTATTAGTTTTAGAAGGTAAGCTTGAGAGAAAAGATGACTCTTGAGTATGCGCTAAAGTTACTATTTAAGCAGTTCTGCCAACCGTTGCCTAGGCAGCACCTCCGAGAGTGTGACACTCTTGAATATTATTGAACATTTCATGAGCAGCGCAGCTAACATATCACACAAACAATGGTTTCCTTTCCACATCTCTTCCCAGTGCTGCCACAGTTGAACTGGTCTGCAAAGTGATATTATTATTCCATGGGTTTGTTTAATGATCTATTTCATAATAGATATGACTCATCATTACACATCATTAGTTAATGCTTCACATAGAGAAGAGAGAGAGAGCCCAAACTCATTAGCTGATACACCACACAGACCAATCAGTTACAATTTAACCAACACTGCAATAGAGAGTTATCCAAACTGTTATTTAGTGTATCATCAAGAGAACGAGAGTGTTACCCAAACTCACTGTTATTTAGTGTGTCTCAAAGAGAGAGAGAGAGAGAGAGAGACAGATAGAGAGAGAGTGTTACCCAGACTTTAATTGTTTAGTGTGTTTCAAAGAGAGAAAGAGACAGAGAGAGAGAGAGAGTGTGTGTTACCCAAACTCACTACTTAGTCCGTCTCAAAGAGAGAGAGTTATCTAAACTCCTAATGAATGTTGTTTAAGTTGGTCTGAAAAGCTAACACCATCTTTCCAGTTGTAATGGATGTTTAGACAGATGGTGACACTGTCATTACTTCACAACATGAGTCGCTTCCGCAGTTTAATCATCTTTAAGGGAATACGCCACTGTAACAGAGAATTTTACTACATTTTACTACAATTGAGTTTAAAAATGAGTACATTTGCTGTCACAGTGGTGTATTCCTTTTAAAAGTAAAATATTATGATTTATATTTTTACTCAGTTCAAACTACAGGTGGTTTAAAGACAAATAATATTTAAACTACTCTTGATTATTTTTATAAGGATTCTGTGTAGCATAGAGCATGGTTGGTGTGATCATTTGTTTTGGCAGAGCATGCAAATGGACCTTGTTAGAGTGAGAAAAGTAGCAGAGCATGTAAGTGGATCTAGCATAACAGACATTAAAGCTTTGAAAGATCTGAGTGCGTTTGATAAAGTTAGATTAGATAGACAGGACTGATTGAAAGAGCCGACAATGGCTGACATTGGTGTTGTGTGTTTAGTTGCTCTTACCCAAGTTCTGGCAAGTTGTGGCCTTCTCCACTAATTGTTTCAGAAATGGTAAACCACACACACACACACACACACACACACACACACACACACACACACACACATACATACACACACACACACACACACACACACACACACACACACACACACACACACACACATACACACACACACACACACACATACACACACACACAACACACACACACACACACACACACACACACACACACATTGGTAAGACTCAGACTAAGGAAGAGATTTGTGTTTGGTGTTGAGGTTGGTGGAGTCTCTCAGTACTTTTTTATGGTTTAAAGTTCTGTTCACCATTTTATTTCTTGGTCACCATGGAGATTGTTTATGCTGTTGCAGTTTGTATGGATGTATCCTCCATGGCCCAAGAAGTCAGACCTAGCATGCACCGCTCTCGCTCTCTCCTTTCCTCTCTCCCCCCATATCTCTCTCTCTCTCTCTCTCTCTCTTTCTCCATGTGTCACAGAGCACGATTTCAACACTCCTAATTTAAGGCCAAGTTCTTGTATACGTGGATTAATCCTAGTCTTAGACTGAAATTTTGATTTGATTTGATTTGATTTGAATTGCTGTTTGGTGTTAATCCACGCACAGGAGACCCGCGACTCGGTTCTGTTGTGTTCTATTGGGTTCCACGAGCACACAAGCAGGGGAGACTGTGCCTAGCTGATGTTCAGTTCTGTTCTGTTCTATTGGGTTCCACAAGCACACGAGCAGGGGAGACTGTACCTAGCTGATGTTCTGTTCTGTTCTGTTCTATTAGGTTCCACGAGCACACGAGCAGGGGAGACTGTACCTAGCTGATGTGCATGTATTGGTGACTTGTGTATATTTTGAGTTCATTGTTTTAAAAAAAAGAACCTGAAATACTGTTTTTTTTTATTATTATTATTTTTCAACAAAGAGGTGAAAAAGCCATTGAAGCCATCTTAATTCTGATGAGAATGAACCTTTATTGCTTTGCAACTTCAGATGATTATCCAAGCAGCACACACACACACACACACACACACACACACACACACACACACACACACACACACACACACACAGATGCACACAAACCAAGAGAGCGAGAGAATTAAATGGGTGGAACAATGACATGGATGATTTGTATCATAATAAAAGCCTCATTTGAACCCGGGTGACGATGTGCATGTGAGGCGTTGACGTGGGCCAAGCCGTATCTGCGACGTTGATTTCAGTGTGGCCGTCCTCTCCTCTCCTCTCCTCTCCTCTCCTCTCCTCCCTCTCCTCCCACCATTCCTCTATTGTCTCTTTATTCGTTTTTATCTGGGGGATTTGCTGAAATTGGGAGCTGTAGCCACCTGCATGTTGCAGATAATGCTAATTATTTCATAGCGGAATCTTTTCAAGGTCTGAATATATATTTATTTCATAGCCGAATCTTTTAAGAGTCTAAATATATATTTATTTCTAGTCTCATATTCTGTTGTTTATCTGGCTGGGTTTTTCAATTGCATGGTAAGTTTCTTTTTTTTTTCTATTAGCCAAATTTAATTGTACATGATCATTGTCATACGGTGGATTGTGAAATGCTTTGTATTGGATTGCCTTAAATGAACATGACTAAAAAAAATGACAATAAATGACTACTTTTACAACAAATAAATAAATAATCTGTGTGAGACTGAGTTCATTCCAGTGCTTAATCACGACAGTAAGTTCCTGTCTTGACTCAGAGTAATGAAAACTATTGGCTCTGTTCCAGTTTGGACTGGGTGACACACAGCACAGCACCTTCCACTGATACGCTCGCTCACACACACACACACACACACACACACACACACACACACACACACACACACATTCCTTTCAGACTGCCTGCGGATTTATTTAGCGTGTAGGCCCAGGATCCTCCTTTCGCTCAGTCTCGTCTAAGCATGACTTTTCTGTAAATTTATAAATAAAATAAATGTATAAATAAAATTTGATATTTATTTAGATTCTTAGATTCTAAATCATAATAGTCTCTGGATATCTATGCTGGATATCTATGGTGACCGGACCGCTGGCAGTTAATGATCCTAAAATATGACTCAAGTTTTATTGACTATTTCTGTTGCTTGTGGAGTTGGATGAGCATATAAGACATTTGTAGGCATTAACTGTGTTCAGTCTGAGAGCGATTCAGGCAACAGTAATTGACTTTGTATGGAGGCCGGTGATTTCGGTGACAAAAGCGGCAGGTGTGGTGGGCGACGAACTTGGGCGACTTGGATGAGAAAATAAAGTTAAACTTTGGTTGACTTTATGTAATGAGCTATGATGCGGTTGGGCGACTACCAATCAGAATGTTGATTTTCCGGTGAGATGCCTGTAGAGAAGCAGGATCGAACGTTTGAATGCTAACGTCATGGGCAACTTTGCTGTTTTGGTTGCTGTGCTTAAGTGATTTCTTGGGAGTCTTCAACTCTTGGTAAATTATCGCTTGTGGTCTGAGCGTACAGTTAGTGTGCAGTTTTTTCTGGCCCTGGCGAGTCAGCATCTTCCCCTGTAAAAGTGTACAAGACACACAGGCCAGTGAGAAGCACACCTGACAGGTAATCTTCAAATGCACAGAAGACACATACAGGCGATATGGAAGGACGGAGGAAGGAAGGTGATAACAGCGGAACACCTTTTAACACACATCACAAAAAAAAAGGAAAAAAATCATTATGTGTGTGAAACGGCCTGAG
>JAODXP020002421.1:27500-28826 GCA_027497455.2 Sardinella longiceps | reverse complement strand
TCAGAAATACAGACTAACATGGTTGCCTTCTTGTGTGTGTGTGTGCTTTCAGAAATACAGACTAACATGGTTGCCTTCTTGTGTGTGTGTGAGTGGTTTCGACCTGGACAGATCTAGTCAATCATCCACAGTCAGCAGGTTTCCCAAGAGAAAATGGACGTAAAACTCCTAGGTGTCAGGCCGGCTTATTCTTATTCTTTATTCTTTATTTGGAGCCCCATTAGCTTCCACCAAAGTGGATGCTAGTCTCCCTGGGGTCCACAATAAAATACGCAAAGTACATTAAAACACAAAGTACATTACATCAAAAAATAACAAAACCTAATCAATCACAGCAGCATCAATACATTATAGATACAAAAACATGATAAGAGACAGAAAGAAAAAAAGGATGACACAGAGAGAGACTAATAATTAACCACAACACATATTTAGAAGGTAGATTTTCAATAACCTTTTGTATAATATGTTGTTCTCTGTTTGTTTGAAGTTTAAGGCCAAACTATTCCACTTTATAGAGGCCCTATAGAGAACAGTTTTAAGCATGTAATTTGTGCGTGGAGCTGGGGTAACTAAAAGACCAGAAGTCACTTGTCTAGTGATATGACTATGGCAGGAGCCAGCTTGTACCAGCCTCTCACAGAAAAAAAAATGGTGTCTTTTTCCAAATAACATTATGCATAAACCTTAAAATATGGTATTCACACTTAGTTTCCACAGTCAGCCATGATAGCATTTTATGCATGTTGAGAACATTAGAGTGAAAAGAGCAATTTAATGTTAGTCTGGCAGCACTATTTTGGGCTATCTGCAATTTCATGAGATGTTTTTTAGCAGCACTAGACCAAATAACCGGACAATACTCCAAGTGAGATAGAACAACTACGTCAGCCATAATGTTTGGTGAGACATAAGCCCTGCATTTTTTTGCTACGGCAATACCTTTAGTCTAACTCTGTGTCTGAGTGTGTGTGTGTGTGTGTGTGTGTGTGTGTGCTATGGCAATACCTTTACCCATCTTTGAAACCATATTTTCAATCTGATCTGACCGAGAGAGGAGATTGTCAAGTATCACTCCCATCGATTTTACTTTTTTTTTTAACTTGGTCTATAGGTACGCTGTCAATTGAAAGATTCAATTCTGGGTTTTTGGCAAGGGCATGTAAATTGCCAAAGACAATGCATTTTGTTTTAGCAATATTCAGTTTAAGTCTATTCATTCTCACCCAGCTCATTATATTCTGTATCTCACAATTAAGGTGTTCACTTAGCTCTTTTTTATTGTGTGATAAGCAAAACAAAGTGGAGTCATCTGCATACATAACT
>JAODXP020002421.1:0-5000 GCA_027497455.2 Sardinella longiceps | reverse complement strand
TGAAGATACTATTTACCAAGTTTCTTGAACATTTGACAAAATTTGCGGCCTGTGATAGTTTAGTTTCACGTTTTTGCTAATTATAGCACCCCCTGGTGGCCACACTGCACCAACTTTGTTGTGTACCCAGTAAAGGGTGTCAGTTATGGCACCAAGTTTGGTTAAGATTGGTCAAAGGGTCTCCGAGATATTAGCTCACTTCCTGTTTGGCGGCTTCGCCGCCGTTTTCGATTGGCTGTTAAGGCCAAACAGTTACGAATCCGGTAATGACATAGCACAACTTTTTTTCGGCTTGGTCTGGAGATACTATGTACCAAGTTCCATAAAGATTGGACAAAATTTGTGGCCTGTGAAAATTTAGTTTCACTTTCGACAAAATCCAAAATGGCGGAAAGGCTATTTGGGTGGAATATGACGTCATAGGGTGCGTTGGAATCGGCTTGGCCCAAGGATTCCAAAGGTACCAGGCATTTGATAATCAGTCGAATGGGTCAGAAGTTATAAACATAAACGTACTCTGATATTAGCCAAAATAACCTTTTTGCCTATGATAGCGCCCCCAGTGGTGTAACTGCACCAAATTTGGTGAGCCCTTTCGGGAGTGGACCAGACAACAGCTGACCAAGTTTCGTCAGGTTTCGTCAAAGGGTTGCCGAGATATGAGCTCACTTCCTGTTTAGCAACTTTCGCCGTCAAATTTGACAGGCTTTAGAGGCCTGAAAGCTTTTGAAACTTCATTAGCTGTAAATGAGACTTCCCATAGTACGATCTGACAGTGGAATTTTGGTCATACCCCAAACCCCTCATGAGCTATTAGCCAAAACACGTTTTTGCTAATTATAGCGCCCCCTGGTGGCCAAACTGCACCAACTTTGTTGTGCACCCAGTACAGGGTGTCAGTTGTCATGGCACCAAGTTTGGTTAAGATTGGTCAAAGGGTCTCCGAGATATGAGCTCACTTCCTGTTTGGCGGCTTTGCCGCCGTTTTCGATTGGCTGTTAAGGCCAAACGGTTACGAATCCGGTAATGACATAGCACAACTTTTTTTCGGCTTGGTCTGAAGATACTATGTACCAAGTTTCATAAAGATTGGACAAAATTTGTGGCCTGTGAAAATTTAGTTTCACTTTCAACAAAATTCAAAATGGCGGAAAATCTAGTCAGGCGGAAAATGACGTCATAGGGTGCGTTGGAATCGGCTTGATCCAAGGATTCCAATGATGCCAGGCTTGTCAAAATCGGTTGCACGGGTCAGAAGTTACAAACATGGATGCAGTTCCAACTTTGACCTGTTGGTGGCGCTAGAGAGTTTGAGCTGGCGGCATGAAATTTGCTGAGTTTGATGAGGGCAGTGTGCCCAATCAGTGTGCCAAATTTCACAACTTTTTACCAATCGGTTCTATGGGCTGCCATAGACTTCAATGGGAGCGGAATAATAATAATAATAAGAAACAGTAGAAACACTAAGGGTGCCTTCGCAGCTTCGCTGCTTGGCCCCCAACAAGGCCAACAGATGAATTGATGTCTGTAATCTGGGAACTCTGCAACTGAGACTGGGACAAATAGGGCTGAGATGTATTTGCTTTGACTCTTATCAGATAAGTTTATGCAATATTCTTTTTTCCCATGTTTAGATGGATGAGTAAAGCTTGTCTCTGATTCAAGTGCCAAGTAGCCTACCAAGCTGAGAGTTCAGGTGAGGAAATCTTTCTGATTTCATGCCTGTAAACTGATTTTATTTTGCAACTTGAAAGCCTACCTGAATCTAAATTGTTGGATAAGGGTGAATATCCTGTATCCAAAATGTTGGACAAGTTTGAATATCGATTTTAATTTGTCCTGGCTTCCAGGTTGTAACTTACTGTAGATATGTTGTTGTTTTCTCTCTCTTTCTTTACTTGTCGGACATAAGCTTTCTCTATCTCACAGAGGGATTGCTGAAAAATATTGCCAAGGACCTCGGTTCTACAGAATCTGAAATAAGTGAAGGTATGCTACACCTAACTAAAAAAGAAAATAAGCATATTTCCTTTGAGCATCAATTAATAAAATGTTGCTAATTGCAAAGAAACTACCATTAGTAAAGGTATTGTTGATTCATTTGTAGTGATAATGTTGATGTTACTGAAACAAACATTGACAAAATGTATGTAATGGGTTGTATTGGTTTTGCTCTTCACAGACTGATTTGAGTCTCAATGAAGATTTTGGGAGACCGCACAGCGAGAGAGAACCTTACGTCAACCTTTTGCAGCAGTTGCAGTTGTGAACTTCAAGAATGATAACCCTGCATGGACTGCTGAGCTAATACCAGGTGCTTGTCTTGCACAATGGCCACAGATTTTTGCTTTGAGGTGCCATGTTTCCATTCAAGCGGTGCTTGTTCAGTTTTGATGGCAAAATGTGTTAAATATTATAAATATGATACATTAGGATGATTCATTTTGCGAATTCATGTGCTACCATTCATACTTTGTAGAGAGCTAGAATAGTATAAAGCTAGAAAGTTCAAAATGCTATTCACCACATACAAAATGATGTTGGTGGCTTGACCTCCGCAGTGACATCACCTAAACTTAATTGAAATCCCACTTATTTGTCCATGCCGAAAGTCTCAGGAAATTGATTCAGTGAAAAATATTTAACTTAAAGGAGAATGCCGGTATGATAAGGACCACAAGTATATCAACATCGTAAAAATTTTGCTGGGGAGAATAATTTTGACACCCTCATGCCAGAGAAAGTTTTCAATGCCTCATTTGAAATGTTGGAACTGTCATTATACTATTGAAAAGTATGGGTCTGCTTTAAACCTGTTTTATGGTTCATAACAGCGATATAGCCACTTGTATAGTGATATGCAAACGTTCAAACTTTTTATGATGTTGCAATATACTTGTGTGGTTCATATAACACCAGATTTATCCTTTAACTGGAAATGATTTCATGACATATTCATTGTTAATAATTTATTAGCTTACTGTTCTTAAATTTGTTGTCTTTGACAGATCAACAGAGACTTTGAGCATCAAGGAATTTGACCAACTTCAGTGAGAGGGAACCTTCAATGAAGCTTTGCAGCAGTTTCATATGGACCTTTAGAATGTCAGCACTTTATGGACTATTCCAAATACCAGATCATGTGTTATGGCTGCTGGCCTTGTTTCAGAGGACTTTTCAAGTTGGAGTACCTTGGTATGGTCAAGGATGCATGGACTGGAGGTATTAAACATTATTGTGTGTATGACGAATTGTATAGGCCTAAATATGATTTTGTGAATGCTCTGTGGCCTAAATATAATTCATTGTTATCCTCTTGTCTTCATTGTTGTACCTTGAGACTTTAAAGTATGTGTAAGATGCTGGAAAGTTAATAAATTCATGTTTTGAACAATGTTTTGATTACATAATTCACATTTTTAACAATGTTTGACTAGTTACACATATTACACAATCTGTTGGTTAATGTAAACAAGCTAGTGGTAGTGGTTTGGACACATATTAATCAATGACATTGGTTAAAAATGACTAAAATCCTGGTTGATTTAGCTAATCTGTTTTTAGAGTGCATTACAATTTAAAAATGAATAATATATGTTATTTTATCATGGTGTAATCATATAAAATAAGCATAAAATAAAAATGGTAGATTTATATGAAAAAATCATGTTCATTCTACAAAATAGAATCATACTTCACTTACATGATAATATGTTGTTTTATCATGGTATAAACATATAAGCTAAGCATAAAATAAAAATGGTAGATTTATATGAAAAAATCATGTTTCTTCTGCAAGACAGAATCATACGTAACTTACATGACTATATGTTGTCTGAAAAACATGATAATATCTCGCGCAACCGATGTACATATTTTTTTCATGTAGATCTGACAGACTTTTTTTCAGTGTAATAGAACGTTATTAGCACACGGACCGCAAGAACACAACTGCATAATAGAACGTTATTAGCACACGGGCCGCAAGACCACAACTGCACAATAGAACGTTATTAGCACACGGACCGCATGAACAGAATTGCACAATAGAACGTTATTAGCACACGGACCGCAAGAACACAACTGCATAATAGAACGTTATTAGCACACGGACCGCAAGAACACAATTGCATAATAGAACGTTATTAGTACACGGGCCGCAAGAACACAACTGCATAATAGAACGTTATTAGCACACGGACCGCAAGAACACAACTGCATAATAGAACGTTAATAGCACACAGACCGCATGAACAGAACTGCACAATAGAACGCTTTTAGAGCACAACTGCTTACAGTAGTAGCCCAATCAGGAACCGCAGCAGTTGTGAATGGGTTCCTTAGTATGTAGAACACAGATGAAAAAGGAGAGAACCGTGTCCAAGGGTTCCTTTGTGTTCTCCGAAGATGAGAGGGTAGCTGCTGTACTGTTCCACAGTCTTTACTTCTCTATCAAAGACCTCAAATCAAACAGCTGACCTCAGTGTGCATGTGTGTGTGTGTGTGTGTGTGTGTGTATAGGTCATTCCTAACATGCTTTATCTGGTTTTAATTTGTGTTTGAATGTGTAGCTGTCAGTCATCCTTCAGTGGAGAAGAACACACACACACACACACACACACACACACACACACACACACACACTCTGTACTCCATGTCTCTGATGAGGAGGTGTGTGTTTTGGGTTAGAGTGGAGTCTTAAGTATGTATTTGTGTGTGTGTGTATGTGAGCGTGTGTGTGTGTGAGAGAGAGAGAGAGAGAGAGAGAGAGAGAGAGAGAGAGAGAGAGAGAGAGAGAGAGAGAGAGAGAGAGAGAGAGATGGATGCAGCCTAAGAGATGGATGCAGGCTGGTGTGTGTGTGTGTGTGTGTGTGTGTGTGTGTGTGTGTGTGTGTGTGAGAGAGCGAGAACAGGCATGTGCGAGGCACACACACTCCTCAGCCTAAGAGATGGATGCAGGCTGGTTTTCAGGTGACAGAAGTCATCCGTTACCCCGGCGA
>JAODXP020002418.1:0-28666 GCA_027497455.2 Sardinella longiceps | reverse complement strand
ACTGATATTATACATTTCTAAGTGTCACAGACAATATAAAACTTCATGGTATTATACTTTTCTTGTGTACACTGGAATACCATATACAGTAAAGTCTTCAAATTCACTTACCCGAGGTTGGACTTATGGATGTAGCTGTTGTCATAAGGTAAAGAAAACACATATCGCAGGATCAGTATCACATTTCCTCTCACGGAACTTGATTTACAGATATTGTACATAAATGCTTCAAACAGTGTTGATCAATTGATGAATGTTACAAATTTTCATTGATGTTACAATATACATTTTGTTTAGGGAGACTATGATCAAACAAAAACTCCAGTCAGTCAACTTCAGCTCAATATCTAGACATAAATTGATACCTGGCGAAATATTCAGTTCCACCTCAGTGTAAATGTCATATTTCCAGATTCCGGTTGCAATTCCACACCAGTATTGTCCTGAATCCTGTGCAGTTAGTCCAGTGATGGTCACAGTGAAGACTCTAGTAGTGATGTCATCATGTAATAAGAATCTGTTTTTGATTGCTTTGGTCTGACCTGCATCAGTCTGGACAGGAATTTCTTTACCTCCGACAGGAGAACACAACCCTCTGCAGAGGTACTTGGACTTTCCCTCATATCCTCGGTCATAGGGGCATGTGATCACTGCTGATCCACCTTCATTTCCAGTCACATTGATAAGAGACTTCACCGGAAGAACACCTAAACTCACACACACACACACACACACACACACACACACACACACACACACACACACACACATACAATATCTGAGTCACCAAAGCTTAGACAGCAAAATCTGACTTGCACAGCAACACAGTTGAATTACTGTAATCAATCAAGTGCTGTAGCGCTGTACAAATTGAAGATAGGCAAAACTTTATGAATACACCATCCCTAAAATATTGTCTCCACAAAGTGAAGTTCCTCTATGCTATTCGCCATTAGTCATGTTCACTTTTAATGTGCAAGTATTCTGCTATAACAAGCGCACACACACACACACACACACACACACACACACACACACACACACACACACACATGCGAGGATTATAAAGTAAAGGCCTTTTAATATTTAGAATCATGTGGCAGGGAAAATTGTCCAATGACAGGGTTATATATCTTTTTTTTCCTTATCTTTTGATACGTTAGGTTTTCCTGCCATCACCATAAAGACCAAAAGCACCAGGCAGCACAGAATAACATAGACATAATATAGGCACATTCCCATAACATATAATCTTATAATGGGCATTAATTTTACTCATGCCGACAGGAGTACACATACACAGATGAAATTCCATTTCTTTGCTCCTCATTTTGTATTCAGTATTTATAGTATTATATTATTATATTCTAGTATAGCATATATAGTGTTATATTCTAAAACGATACTCTCTTACCTGATTCCAGGGAAAACAAAAGGAAAAAAGTAGATATATTTCCATGTTCCGAGTGTTTTACTGCCGTCACTCTGACAGACAGACAGACAGACAAACTGACAGACAGGTCCTCTGGTTTCAGTAGCAGAGGTGGCAAGATAACGCTGTTTCTGTTTCCGGTTCTTGACTGAGACGGTCTATCATGAGCCTTTAGAAAAAAAAAAAAAAAGTTTGTATTCACGTAGTGCTGTGTATGCACTTCGCTGTTCACTTTTCACAAGGGGGGTTTCATTTATGTCTTTGTATGTGTGTGTGTGTGTGTGTGTGAAAGAAGGGTGTGTGTTAGTCTGTGTGTCTGTAGTTCTGCCCCCATGGTTGGGTTTGCAAAAATGTAGCTAACCACAAAAAGGAAGTGTCAAGCAAAAGATAATACTAGCATACAGAGACACACAGCTCATATAATTGTACCATACTTGGCTTAACTTTGTTTATGACATAGGAATGTGTAAATAATGTGTGAATATTTCACACCCCTTGGGACAATAAAAAAAACAAAAATAAAACCATATGAGTGTGACTCATTTCCTCCTAAAGTATCGGTTCCTTTGTGGTCTTTTTCTTTCTCAACGCTAATAAAAAAAAAAAAAGAAAGAAAAAAAAATCGTGCAATTGTGCGTCACACAACTGTGATGGATAATCAATGATTTATCGTAAATCAGTCGACCAAATAAAGGACATACACACACACGTACAAACCACAGATATAATTAATATTTACTGATTAATATTTAATTTCTTCAAGTCTATTAACACAACAAGGCTATAGTTTATTGTCTGACACGATACAGCCATAGGCCTAGAGTATTCTCTATGACCATAAGTATTGGCGGTGGCCATTCATTTACCCAGTGGTGCTGGTCATATAGTTAGCCATATAAAACAGCAAATTAGGATGTTCTTCATCATGACTGATTGAAGTCTGTATATATACAGGGATTTTAGATAGGACTCACAATGTGTCATTTTTTTTTAAACTCAGTTCCTCTAAAATGTTTTCTATGTAGAATGTGGTCAATATGTCAAAGCTAAACCAAGCTGGGCCTGTGTGAGTCTTGCGGAATGCTGCTGATGATTCAGCCTAATGTGACCCCAGTTCTCTACGTATCGCTACAATGTCTGGACAGGATGAGGGTTGATGGATATCTATTAATGCAAGAAACAAAGAAGTCTGTCTGTGTGTCTGTTCCACCCATAACTCTGTAACCGTTCATCTGACTGATGTCAAATTTGGCAACGGCACGAGTGAGTGCAGTGGCAAATTTGGTGCTCCTTTGCACGCTTATTTCGTGATTTTATTTTGGCGTTCACCAGGCTATTCTGACCCGAGGTCATTTGCAGATCCCTCCCCGTCTCTCTCTCCCACTCATTTCCTGTCTCACACTGTCCTGTCCAATAAAGGTGGGAAAAAAAATATTTATATATATATATATATAGAACATTAATGGAATGATAAAAATGTGGATATGTTAAAAAGTATAATAATTCATGGAAATATATTTGTATTGTCATATATTTACATGCCAGTCATCTTGATAAACACCCTACATACTATTGTACAGCTGTTTATAATAATGAAGAAGCTCCATTCACTTCAAAGGGACTTCCCAAAGTTCTACGGTCAGATATTTCTTAATAACGGACCGTTGCTAAGTATAACAGACTGCTGTCAAGGAAAGTTGCTAAGTATATCAGACCGCTCGGTCTTGGCAGACTTTGGCCTGCAATGCATCACTCTGAAAATATTCCACAATAATGATTGCCTCACTGAACGTTACCCCTTACTTAAATTTCAGTTTGATAGAACTTACTTGGGAGTTATATTTAAACCTAGTATTATAAAAACATCAGATCAACACAAACATCACATTTTTTGCAGATTTCTGAAAATTGACATACAACAGTAGCCACAGTCTTTGCTAGTTTTAGCTCCATTAAAGAAAACTGAGCTGGGCATTTAAAATGGACTAACAAATATAGTATAGTATTAGAGAGACAGAAAGAAACTGAATTTTGAGCTACACGGCAGTAACCACAATCAATGCTAGTTGAAACTCCATTATATAAAACTCAAATGAGTTAAGTAACTATAACTTATCTTTTACAAGTAAAAAGCTAAGCATTTTACATCTCAAAAGATAAGTTATAGTTACTCAACTCATTTGAGGCAACGAGTTTCCACACATTTTTCAAGTAACCATTACAAATCGTTTTTTTTACAGTGTATATTAAAAAAAACAATTTCATGTTTTTGAAAGATTTTCTATAATTTGTATGAGTGTATTTACACAGCTATCACTTCCTTATTAAATATGCCCCCAGGCCCCAGTCCATAGGTTTACACGAAATAAGCATATGGCATATGAGAGGAGGCTAAAAGTGCCCGCACCAACTTTGATGTCGTATAACTCCTTAACGACTTACGCTATGACTACGAATCTTGGTGACTTTTCCTACAATTTAGTTGCCTACAATTTAGTACCAAAAGATTAGGTTTATCATTGTTGGTGTTGCCATGGCAACGGTTTTCTGATAGGTATGTCTGAAAGAGCCCACCCCACACAGTTGTGTGTGATCCCTTAGTGGATTTAAGCCACAATGATGCCATCTACAGGGCTAGAGGCGCTAGTGGATTTTAATACCTATGACAACGCAGAGCTCTGACAAGAACTTAGTTACTTCTGACAAAAGAGGTTTTGTTTTTCATGGATTTTTTTTTTTTTGTGTGTGTGAAATAACTTAAAATACGTTCTGGGGCACATGGCTGAAAATAGTGCACAATCAAGGTAAATATATAAGTAAAAATATAAAAGCATAACATGACGAAAAATAATGGAATTTGTTCAAATGTAAGAAAATAATGCACATTCTAAAAAGAAAATTACAATAGTGATTGTATCTTATTTTAATGAAAGTTGTCCACAGACATTATTCATTTAATTATACAGTTCACATACATCAGAAGATCTGATTGCTATCGTAGCTGTAATGCCTCGATGTTAACAGCAGATGGGGCAAATGAGCAACACCAAAGCAAAGCTGCCTCATCAAGATATTGCATTACGGTAAAGCACATGCTTGGCAGACTTTATGAAATTTCTTTTTTATGAAACCGACAGATCAGGTTAGAGGCATCAAATTATATTTTTCACAATCTTAATTTTTGACTTTTTTGTTGTTCTTGTCTGCTGTGGTGCTCTGTGGGGGAAAGAAAGAGTCATGTGAAAGAGTCCGTGAGATTTCGCAAGTCTGTGTACTGTCACACGCATGCATTTGTACAACTGTGGCTGTCACAGAGTTTAATCAGGAGATTAGACATTGTGAAAGAAGCCAATTTAGCATTCACACACAATTCAATTCAATTCAATTTTATTTGTATAGTGCACAAATACAGTACATTGTCTCACGGCGCTTTACAGACAGTACGGGAAGCATCCACAACCATACACACACACTCCGCTGATGGACACACACGCACGCATGCACACACCAGTGATGTTCACAAGTCATTTTTTCCAAGTCCAAGTCAAGTCCCAAGTCTCTGTAGTCAAGTCCAAGTCAAGTCTCAAGTCCTTGGGAGCAATGCCAAGTCAAGTCTCGAGTCTTTCGTCCCAAGACCAAGTCAAGTCACAAGTCAAGTCTCAAATGACTGAAATTAACTATTAACCTTTTTTGTCTTTTTTTTTTTTTTTTTGGGCGGGGGGGGGGGGGGGTGTCATGGTATGGTGCATTGTATCTTAAGAGGGCTATTTAAATTCCAAATTGTGAAGAAACATGAACGTTTTGATTAAACTTAAATATTTAGAAAACAAATACCACAGATAGGCTACATTATGCATTTCCATTCTTGAGGTCTAAAATCCTATTTTGATCAACTGCATTTTCATAGCATATTACAGAAACTTCCTATCTTAAATCCATAGGATTTAAAATTTGGTATTACAGAAACAAATCATGTAGCCTATGGGATGTTTTTTTTTTTTCTTCGCCCTATATTAGTATAAGATTATTCATCATGTATTTCAATAAACTATATTATTCAAGGAAATGTACAGGCTATTATATTTATCAGCTTATTATTGTTGGTTTACAGAAAGTTTTAAATAGTTTGATCTTTTCATGACAGCCAGTTATAGGCCTAGATCTAATGGATAATTACACTACTCACCTCAACATGCTTTTTACAGTCATTCAAGCCACCATGGGCAATACTGAATTCACTGTTACCAACGGTGCATCTGTCGAAATTGTCATTATTTTTTAACTCTTATCAGGAAAGGGTATTGTTTTGTATAATCAGAGGTAAAATGGGTCTTATACAGTATTTTCTTCTTTTTTTTTTTTTGACACTCTTTCTCTGCTATACCGATCCTGTTGACATTACCGAGCTGAGTTAAAAGACCGCCCAATCTGAAAGCTGATTGGTTTACTCAGCCAATTAGTAAGCCAATCAGGACGCTCTATGTCTTGCATGCATCCTCCATGCATGCACACACACACCGTTCCCTTAGGCACCGCTTCTCTCTCTGTCCCTCTCGCTCACTCTCACATGCGCGCATATTAAGATGCGCGATGTAGACGTAAATGTTTCACGTGCATGCCCTGGCTTACTAGCTCTAGATTCCGGGAGATATTATTCTATTTGCGGGCATCAGGGAGGCATTATCAATATCAGGATGTCTGCACAAACTAGGCAATATAACATAGCATACCATCATTAGATCCTCTAGAGGCGAACCCCAACTGTTGGTAACATTAAATACTATCGATCACAACCAAATCACGGTTAACAATCAATTAAGACATTGACTTATGTTTGCAACCTATACATTGCAACTGCGCAAGCATGCAGTACCCCTTTATCATCAGAGAACATAATAACAGCATGCCAATAAGGCAATAACACAAAAAGAAAAGATAATCAAAAACACCCCATAACAATAAGCGCTTCCCTGCTTGTGTGTCGTTCTGAGGTGCCTGATAAAGTTGGATGTAGTTGAGCCAGCATCATTTATCCTGACACCACACTCTTTGCAAAGGGCTGTTCGCCCTGTGTGAGAAGTCTTTATATTCAAATGCAACAACAAATGGAACAGGTGAACTTGCCGTCGCCATGGTCATTGTTGATTTCTGACTGCACACATGCGTTGCTCGTAATCTGGGAGAGAAATATTCTGCCAGTGCTCAGCGTTTCCCATAAGGCAAGGGAACACATTGGAAAAACAAAAAGATGATTTTTTTTTTCTGCGAAATGATCATTGTTCACGAGTCACAAGGCTCAAGTCCGAGTCAAGTCTCGAGTCATTGAGGGCAAGTCTAAGTCCAAGTCTCAAGTCTTTGTTTGTGCGACTTAAGTGCGACTCGAGTCCAAGTCTGGGACTCGCGTGAACATCACTGGCACACACACACACACACACACACACACACACACACACACACACACACACACACACACACACACACACACCATAATGGTGACACATATCATCGTCCTCACCATCTACTCAGTTCATGGTGCAGCACTACTTTCAGTTTCCATGGCAGGAGGGAGGTTGACTGAATCTATGAAAAGCAGAAATCATGAAAGTAACAATATCATTTAGCTAGTATATTCAATCTTTGGAAACAAAAGGAATTATCTGGACTGAATTAACCAGTAGCCCTGCTGTTTCACATTCCTAAGTGCTATTATGAAAATGACAGAATGTTGTGCATCGCAGACTGAAATAGCGTAATGCAGGACAATGCTAAAATATGTGGGCAAATCAAATGTATTTCTTTGATTTTTATATACCCGCTTGTGTTACTGTTGTGACGACTGCTGCCGCTGGTCAGTATTGCACAAAATTTGATCATTCTCATAGCTATCGACAGCACTTAGCAATGTGAAACAGCAGTGCTATGTGTTGATTCACTCCGGATAATTTGTTTAATGTACAGAAAAATATGACAAAATGAGTTGGGTTAGTAGTGTCTGTAGTGTCTGTCACACACGTGAATTTGTGTGTAATTTATGATGCTGTACATTTGTGTATGTCAAACGCATGCATTTGTGTTTGTACATACTGCATGATGCCCTATGTAATGTGCTGTGTGTGTGTGTGTGTGTGTGTGTGTGTGTGTGTGTTCACCTGATGACTTGGACCTCTTAGCATACAGTGTTATGCCAAGTATCAGTGTAGCCACCAGCATTGCAACAAATGCAATGACAATTGCTGTTATCACTGTGTGGGGGACAAGAACAGAGACACATAACAGCAATATTGATGACACCACTGTTCATAGGCATACTGTGAGGAATTAATCTATATCATTATTTTAATAGATTTTGATGTACAATCATATTTTGTATGATTTTGATTCATTAGGTTTCTCTTACCGGCAGCAAATCTAGGGGCATGACCATCCAGCTTTCCTGTGGTTGAGAGGGAGCAAAGAGAGATACTTTTGTTTTCTGTACAACTGAACAAAGGAAAAAGTGTTTGAATATGTTAGTTATGTTGGTTTGAATATGTAATTGATATTGGTGTGTGGGCAACTCTTTTCCTTTGTCTTACCTTTTGGTTTTGGTAGAACCACAACTGCTGGGTAAACCCCTGTGGAATTCGTCCTATTGTCTGGATGAGAACAAAACTGGCGACTAAATTGCAATGTTTTTTTTTTCTGTTTTCCCCATCTCAATAAAGAAAGATTGTGCTTACACACTTTTTACAGGTTAATGGAACACTTGGCTTTTCTTAGCTGCAAATCTCGTAAACTAGCTACATGAAAAGCACACAAAACCTTCCAAATATTCTCCTAAGTCTTATCCCCCACTCAGAATTGTGCAGTGCATATCCTGAATAGCTGGTGGTCCATCCTTCACTTGTCTGATCTTCTGAGATGGTACCAAAAATAATTGTCTGATACAACCAATTGTCTGATAAAAATGAACAGTGGCAAAATGTTCCCTAGTTATCCTTTAACTTCAACAGCCCTAAAAAGGACACAACTGAAGTGGAATTGGTTATAGAGTTGACATGTCACTTAGAAAAATAAGTTGAAAAAAGAGTTGACAACAGAAAACTCTTGCAAAACCCAGTGTCAACATCACCATGACAGAGGAGGCCACTGATGATTTGAAGCAACTAGGCCACATATTCAAAGCAAGAGCAGAGAGAGAGAGAGAGAGAGATACAGTAGATAGAGAGAGAGAGAGAGAGAGAGAGCAGAAAGGGGGAGGGCAGAGAGAAAGACAGCAAAAAGAAAGAGCAAGCAGAGAGAGAATACTGAAACAGTCAGAGAGTGAAAAGACAAAGAATTAATATTTACACATTCCACCTACTTGTTACTGCAGATGTCTCCAGTGGTGTAGATGATGCTGCTGTTATATACAGACAGATACAGTAGGAAGTCAGAATGATATTAGATATCTGACACAAAACATATTTTCTTTAAAAATAGAAAATCATGTCAAACATGCAAACAACAACAAGATAATGTGCACAAGATATGCATCAATAGTACTAAATGTGCAATACATGCAATACATGTATGATGTCAAACTAAACAAAAAAAAGAGGAAAAAGGACGTGACAGACAAACACACACACACACACACACACATACACACACACACACACACACACACACACACACACACACACACACACACACACACACACACACAAACAACCAAAAGAAAGCAGAACAGAAAGAGACTCAGGGGGCAGTAACTAGACCAGTAACAGAGGACCCCAGTATTAGTGAAATACACACACGCACACACACACACACACACACACACACACACACACACAAAACAAGTGTGGACCCCATTAGAGACTTACCATGGAACTTAATGAACAAAGAAACAAGGAAAGGACAACATGGACACAGAAGCACACATGCACTCTGATCATCAGATTATGTTAATTACCTTAGATGCACCCATGACATGGGAAGTGTGTGTTTATCAGAGATGCTGATTACCTTCATTAGCAAGTCTGGTTGGTTGCCATGTCTCAGATGCTGTTCCTAGACCAGTAACAGAGGACCCCAGTATTAGTGAAATACACACACACACACACACACACACACACACACACACACACACACACACACACACACACACACACACACACACAAGCACAAACAAACAAACAAACAACAACAATAGACTAGTAGGAACTTACAGGGAACTTAATGAACAAAGAAACAAGTGAGGAGAGAAAGACATGGACACCGAAAGACACTCTAGTCATCAGATTATGTTTTACCTTCTAGTGCAGGTGTAGAGGGTTGCAGTGTCGGTCTGGTTGGTTGCCATGTCTCAGATGCTGTTCCTAGACCAGTAACAGAGGACCCCAGTATTAGTGAAATACACACACACACACACACACACACACACACACACACACACACACACACACACACACACAAACACAAACAAACAAACAACAAGTATAGACTAGTAGGAACTTACAGGGAACTTAATGAACAAAGAAACAAGTGAGGAGAGAAAGACATGGACACCGAAAGACACTCTAGTCATCAGATTAGGTTTTACCTTCAAGTGCAGGTGTGGACGGTCGCAGTGTCGGGGAGTCACTTCCTAGACCAAAGTAAGGAAAGGAGTGAGCATGACAGGTGGATGAGCCATAAACACAAACTCACACACATACATATAAACACACATTTGTTTGTGTGTGGATTACCTTCATGAGTAGGTATGGTTGATTGCAGTATTGGAGAGTCAGTTCCTGGAACAGTAATGAGGAGAACCCCAGTACAAACGAAATACATACACACACACACACACCCTCACACACACACACACACACACACATACACACCCTCACACACACACACACACACACAAACATACACAAATCTAAACAGAAAGAGTCGGTGTGAAGATAAAAATATCAGATTTTCACTACCTTCATTAGCAAGTCTTGTTGGTTTCTGTGTCAGAGAGGCAATTCCTAGACCCAAACAAGAAGAAGTAAGTAAATAAGAGTAAAAAAGAATAGTGCCACACACACACACACACACACACACACACACACACAAAACCAAACAAACATGGAGAGAGTGTGTTTAGCAGAGATGAGTTGGTTTGGAAGTTTGCAGTGTCGGAGAGCCGGTTCATAGACCAGTGACAGAGGACCCCAGTATAAATGAAATACATGCACACACACACACACACACACACACACACACAACCAAACAAAAATGGAGAGGGTGTGTTTAGCAGAGATGTTGACAACCTTCATGAGTTGGTTTGGTTGTTTGCAGTGTCGGAGAGGCGGTTCCTAGACCAGTGACAGAGGACCCCAGTATAAATGAAATACATGCACACACACACACACACACACACACACACACACACACACACACACACACACAATAAATAAATAATACACATGCATAGTAACAGATGACAAATAGTTTGGCATAGCTGGTGGCAGCATGCGTAAATCCTCACAACCAAATGGAAAAGATGCACACATACAGAAAGTGTGTTTATCAGAGATGCTGACTACCTTCTCGATCAGGTCTGGTTGGTTGCAGTGTCTGAGAGGGAGCTCCTGGTATGGGAATGGGACAGTCGGAAAATGAGTGTGAACCCCATTAGAAATGAAATACATGCACACACACACACACACACACACACACACACACACACAGGAAACATCATGAAAAAGTCTGATTGGCTCGAGTGTCTGAGCTCTTAGCGAAGATACTCCTCTCTCTCTCTCTCTCTCTCTCTCTCTCTCTCTCTCTCTCTCTCTCTCTCTCTCTCTCACTCTCTCTCATACATAAACAGATTCACACATCTTCCGAGGGACATACAGAAACATACAGTGCACACAAATAGTTTTTTTTTTTGTTTGTTTTGTTGTTTTTTTTTTCGTCCCAGTCTACCCCTGCATGTAAACCTGACAGCACACTTTGTTGCACCAACTTAATTTCACAACCTGTTGATTCTTCCTCATCCTTGACATCCACATAGACCTCTTCATAGACATCGAAAACTACCGGGATGTCCACAGCACACTGGTAGAGACCCTCGTCCTGATAGTCCAGCTGTGCGATGTCTACCTCAAAGGAGCCTGTGCCACTGTCAATCACCGAGTACCTGGCAAAAGGGGTGGGCTCATATCATTACACCTGCCCATACAATGGAACATTAGTATTATATATATATTTATTTTTATTATATATTTTTTTAAGATATATTTTTGGGGCTTTTTCTACCTTTATTGGACAGGACAGTGTAGAGAGACAGGGAATGAGTGGGAGAGAGAGATGGGGAGGGATTGGGAAATGACCTTGGGTTTGAATTGAACCCGGGTCCCCGGATTTATGGTATGGCGCCATAGCAAACTGAGCCAAAACCATTACGTATTATTACTGTTTTTGATAGAACCCCCCTGGCTTGCCCACTTCCAAGACTCCACTGGCAGTGTTAGCAAGCCTGCTAGCTTATCTAAAAAAGAAAAGAAAACTGGAAGGTGAATTACTGTTTTTGATAGAACCCCCCTGGCTTGCCCACTTCCAAGACTCCACTGGCAGTGTTAGCAAGCCTGCTAGCTTATCTAAAAAAGAAAAGAAAACTGGAAGGTGAAACTGGAGTGAGTTTCTGTGCCCCTTTCTTTTAGTATTTGCTGCTGTTTCCATACTTGGTCTATGTTGTATGATTTTTTTTTCATTCGGACATCTACTGATTGCACTCAATGAACTTTGATCATGACCATAGCTATATGGATTGTTTCAAAACATTGACTGTTGTAATTATCATTGTAAATTAATTTCTTTCCAGCCCTCCCAATATAATCAACATTGCTCTGTTCCTCTTTGTGGGTGGGGGTTTGTGTTTATGTGTCTGTCTGTTCAATCTGTACTTAAAGTATGTTTTAATAACACCTGCTCAGTGGATGGACTGCAGATACTGCTAAATCTGATGCAATAGATCGTATTTCTTTTTAAGTGATAAATGCATTTTGTAGGTGGACCCTGTAAGAAATAAACATAAACTACACTAAACCAGGAAGACCAGTTTACACAAACTTTAAAGTTTAAACAGTCCTTATCTTATCATGTGTAGTCATGGTGACAGTGCATTGGCAGTTTTGAAGGTGTTGAGCAATAGTGTTCTCATCGAAGGAGGGAAATGGTGAGTGAGAGACTGACTCACAGAAAAAGGGAGTGAGGTAGGAAGGCAAAAAGTTACTGTTATGGACATGTGTAATGCCAATGTCTATTTATTTGTACAGCTGCTGTCAAAAGTGCTGTAAAACAAATCAAAACCCAACAAAACAAACAGCTAAGAATATATCACAATATTCACCAAAAAGAATTGTAAGCAAAATAATAATAATAAAAAAATGGGGAGTAGGGTTACATTTCATTTAACTGGAGGGAGAAAAAGAGAAAAAGTTTCACTTACTTGCCCTCTTTCACCAATTTGTGCGCAACATCAGTGTGGATCAGGTCCACACAACCAGGTGGCACACCCTTGCAGAAGTACTTGGTGAATTCGCTGTAGCGATTGCTGTACTCGCACCTGATGTGTACGCTACCCCCCGCGAGGCCTACCACCTCAGTGGTCGACTTGCTGTCTGTCGGAGCATTGTTTTCACGTTACTTACATGCTTCCACACATATTAATGGCAAAACATTGTATCATGCTAGTGATGTACAGTATGCATGCTAGAGTATGCTAGTGAACAATAGGATGTATCTACAATCAGAAAGTGCAGTATGCTTCCAAAGTCATTTTACAAAACATTAACATGGACATTTTAGACCTTTTATCTTCTGTGGTGACAATTGAATACTATATTATTTTAAGAATGAAGAGCCTTCAAGTAATTAGCATCCCAGCCACAGAGTTCTGCAATAGGTTCAGTGATTAGACACAAATACAATAAGTCGGAGTAAGGAACTTGGCAAAGGATGTCTTTTGAGTTTTGAGTTAGCCTCTGCTAGGATTAAGGGACAAATGTTATAGTCTGAATGCACTACAGAAAATGTATAATTTAAGAGAGGATCATGCATCAGCACATCCCTACAATGAAGCAAGTTTTTTTAACGTAAAGTAAAGTTGATGCCTCTTCAGAGGCGACACTGGCCTGCAACCTAGAGTAGTCTACGCTGGAATTGACCCTGGCATACCTTGAATTGACTGATTGTCAGCAAGTACTCATACTGTAATTGCTGGTGAAAACTTAAATGGCCTTTTAAAGGTATTTTTATTTTGTATATGCTTCCAATGGCTCAATGGTGTTTTTTGCCCCCAACGGCACCTTCCAGGCAGCACAGCCTAAAAGGCACTACCTTTACCCTATTCCTAACCCTAACCCCCTCAAACCTCAACCTAACCCTAAACCAAGGCGGAGTAGTGCCTTGAAGGTAGCGCTGCCTGGAAGGCACCGTTGAGGGCAAAAAATACCAAAGACCCTTCCAATGGGGAGATGTATGCAAAAATGAAAAATTATACATGATTAAAAGTGTACTAGGCCTAATGGCATGATTAGTGACACTATCATAGCCGAACAGGACAAGTCATTTTTCTCTGTTGCACCGACACAAAATTAGAGAGTACCCCCACCTGCCACATCCCACTTTAACCACTGTGTATATGATATTACATGTAACATGTAAGACTTACTGGTGACGACCCAGGTAAAGCACAGCAGGAAAACCCTTAAGTAGAGTCCAGACATCATCATCCCGAGTTTCTCACAGTCTCACACTTTCTCTCAGTAGTGGACAAAACAATTTACTGCTCTCTCTCTCTCTCTCTCTCTGTCTATTCTTCTTAGCTGAGCAGTAAGTGTTGGGTAACTCAAAACACTGAGTGTCTCAGTTTCACACTTTCTCTCAGCTAATTTTACTGCTCTCTCTCTCTCTCTCTCATTCTTCCTAACTGAGCAGCAAGTGTTGGCCAACTCAGAAAAGACACTCAATGACTCTTCTCTTTGTGTTGCAAGCTGTGATGTAGAGAGATAAACGCAGTCTGGTTGCGTTAAAGTGACTTTAGGCGTTCTAATACTATAAGCTTTATGGAAATATGGCATTGTTCCAAGACTTGAGAAATATAGTTACGTAAGTTAAAACTCACTGGAACTAATTACAAAGATTGAACAGAGAATAAAAAATGATCAAAAATTGTCAAATTTGCCAAAAGACTCTAGAGTGGTGCTCCTACAGCCACTGAAGTGGATATTGGTAAAATACAAGACAAATGTAAACATAGTTACATCATAGTCTAAAACAGGGGTGTGAAACGTCACAGGGTAAGGATAGGGTATGGTCTGCTTATATTCATATTATACCCAGAATGTACACAGACAGACAACCAGGAAGTTCATAGTACTTTATACATACCAGACAAAAAGCAAGCAGTATTGCAAGTATTTTAAACTTAAGCAGCTAAGACACTTTGATAAAAGTCTTTTTGTTTTGTTTTGTTTTGTTTTCATTCAAAAGAAGAATCCATTGTTACAGTATATTAAGGCTTTAAAAGAATTTTATAACAATATAACAAGATATACATTTAAAAAAGCTGTTGCAAGCTATTTTGTTAACTCCACGTTGAAATGGATATTTTCCAAAGAGATGTTTTCAGATGAATTTGTATCAGTTGGTGTCTACTTAGATGGGTTTGATATTGTTGAGTTGGTTCGGGACAATTCAGATGATTGTGATTCAGTTGGAGTCGCTTCAGATTCAGTAGGGATCACTTCAGATGTATTTGAATCAGTAGGTGTAGTGCAGCGGCTGGAGTAGCTGGCAGAAAAGTATTTGATGCAGATGGGCTTGCTGCTTCAGATGGATCTGAGTCTGTTGGACCCAAGGGTTCTTCTAGTTCATTAGGCAGCAGAGGTGAACTCCAGAAGGCATCCATGGACATAAGACAAGGAGACGAATCTGTGGGAGACACCAAACACACAAATAAAGAAATAAATCCAGCCATTGCTATGGGCGAGTCCATCAGATGTAAGACCACTACACCTTTCAGTTTGTGTGTGTGTGTGTGTGTGTGCATAAGTGTGTCTGTGTGTGTGCATGTGTGTGTGTGTGTGTGTGTGTGTGTGTGTGTGTGTGTGTGTGTGTGTGTGTGTGTGTGTGTGTGTGTATGTCAGCACAAGTTGTCTGGTTATTCATTCTTTATGGGTGTGTGGGTAGGTGTGTGTGTGTTGTGTGTATTTGCGTGTGTGTGTGTGTGTGTGTGTGTGTGATTGTGTGTGTGTGTGTGTCTGCACAAATTGGCTGGTCATTCATTCTTTATGGGTGTGTGGGTAGGTGTGTGTGTTTGTGTGTATTTGCATGTAGTGCGTGTGTGTGTGTGTGTGTGTGTGTGTGTGTGTGTGTGTGTGTGTGTAATCATACATACATACCTGCTGCCTTGGCTTTCCTTCTGCGGGTGATGGCATACAGGAGTAATGCAGACAGGATCACTATGGCGATCAGGGCTAGAATAGTGTAGATTACTGCAGAAGACACACACAGTCAATATGGGAGCATAATGAGAGCATTAGAGCTGGAGAAGCAAGGTACTGACAGGGTTAAGAGAGAGAGAGAGAGAGAGAGAGAGAGAGAGAGAGAGAGAGAGAGAGAGAGAGAGAGAGAGAGAGAGATCAAGCATGTGTGTTTTAATGTGTGTGTGTGTGTGTGTGTGTGTGTGTGTGTGTGTGTGTGTGTTATACTTCAACTGGGGTCTGCTGGCATTTACATGTGTTTATTTATGTGTGTGCTTGTTTGTTTGTTTGTATGTATGTATGTGTGTGTTTATTTACCCATTAGCCACATGCTTGAGGACCTCTCTACCATGGGGACAGCCGTGGAGAACAACAATGCGACTGGCTGAAGTGAACCTTGACCGTAAAAATTTTGGAAATTAGAGAGTCAAAATAATGCATGCATGTAATTTAATGTCAGAAGAGAAAAACATAAATTAGATAGATAGATAGATAGATAGATAGATAGATAGATAGATAGATAGACGGACAGACGGACGGACAGACAGATTTTCTTTGTTACCTTTGGGATGGGTGGTTGTATCTGTCTCTGCATGTATAGACTTTGGTGGTAGTGTTTCTATAGACAGAAAATATCCAAAATCAGTCCAATCAATACCTCCACCTCCACAACCCCTCAGTGTGAAATCAAATCATGTATACTGAACTAAGTGTATTGTTTATTACAGCAAAACATCTCTTACTTTTACTTTCGAGCAGTAGACAGCCCTGTGCTTGTTGGCAGGAGTTTAGTAGGATTTGTTGTGGGACCTGTTAATTTGCAATATGAACACAGAAATTACATCATATTATACATTATGAAGGTTGCACGGCAAAGATGGAATAGAAAAAGTCTGTGTGTCCAGGCTACCTGTTGGCTGTGTGGTATGTGTTGGCCAAGTGTGAGAGCCAGCAGTTGTCTCTGGATCTAATAAAATATTTGTAATTTAGATAATAAATAATAACTGTAGTCCCTCATTGGTCATGTGGGTTTGAATGCTTAGATTGGGTAGATATTCACAATAGAGAGAAAGAGTAGAAATCAAGGTGGCCTAAATTAGCGTTTAAAATTCTTCAGTGGCCTAGAAAATGACAGTAAATATTATGAAATTTATATATTTGCATATTTGAAGAGATTTTATGCACCACTGAATGATAAAGATTCAGAGAGAGTTATATTTTATTTCACCTGTGGCCTCAGTTGTATGTGGTGGTGTTGCAGGCTGTATAGTCACTGAAGAAGTGGTCCACTCATCTGAACAGAATAAGGACGAAATGGCACACAATTCAGTGGTGAAATTTTATATTCATATTGCTGTGATCAAAATGCTTGCATTGGAATGCTTAGATTAGGCAGTTATTTTAAACAGAAAGATTGGATTGTGTTGTAAGGTGATTTAAAATTAGATTTTGAGATTATTCTGTGGCAGGCTATAAGTCATTGTCCTAGAAAATGACAGTAAATAGTATGCAATATATTTATTTGCATATTTAAAGAGGTTTTATGCATCATGGTAAAGAAGATAAAGATGATAAAGATACAGATATATTTGTGTGTGTGTGTGTGTGTGTGTGTGTGTGTGTGTGTGTGTGTGTGTGTGTGTGTGTGTGTGTGTGTGTGCGTGCGTGCGTGCGTGTGTGTGTGCATGTGTGTGTGAGTTTACCGGTGGCCTGTGCCGGTGTTGTAGGCTGTAGTGTCACTGAAGAAGTTGGCCGCGTATCTGAACAGTCACAAGGAGGAATGTCACACAGTCAAGCAATGAAATTTGTCATCATTAGTCATAATGCAGAACTGTTTTTTTTTTTTTTTGGCTTGAGGTGACCTTTCTAACTCTGATCTTGTTTCTTGTACTGTCTATAAAGCGCTGCAAGGCAAATATTTTGTGTTTGGCGCTCTCCAAATTAAACTAGATTCGCAATTCCAAGGAATTACACATAACATTTAAAAGAGTGCAATTAAAAATTGACAATAGAAAAAAAAGTTGATCATTGATGATTATTGAAATTGATCATTGATATACAATTATTAGCAATAATTGAATTGAATCTTATTGAATTGAACCTTATCATTGATATTCAATTATTGCCGATATTTGAACTGAATCTTGAAGTGAAGTGAAACTTAATATTGATTTTCCATTATTGTCAATAATTGAATTTGATTGAATCTTACCTGACACAGTGAGTTGAACTTTCTGTATGAGAGCCTTGTATCCATCATCTCCGCCGTGGTCCCACCCAATCTCCACCCCACACCAGTAGCTCCCCCGATCCAGCCTCCCCAGCTTCCCCAGCATGGCGGTGAAGACGCGCTTCTCCCTGTCGTCGTACAGCGATGTTTTATCCGAGTGCACCCAGGTACGGTCCTCCTGGACAGACACCCGATAGTTGCATCCTTGATTCCCGAAGGCCTTGCACAGGTACTTAGAGGCCTGTGTGTGTGTAGCCAGGTAGGGGCATGTGATGTTCATGCTTTCATCATCTGTGTACACCGTCCTCATCAGGGTCTTCCCACAGGTTAAGAGGTCTATGTGTGACATACAATACAACAGTCAGTGTTAAAGGAGATAGGTGTGAATCAATCCATCAGCCCTGTTGTTCTAAGACACTGGTTAGTGTCCGTGGGGGAAGAAATAAAGAAAATTTGATAGCAACATTTTTTAATAACATACCCTTTTAAATGGCTTTTTTTAATAACAATATTAAAGGTGGGGTATGTGATCAGGAAAAACAGTTTGAAAACACCAGCCATTTGAAATGAAACAATATAGAGGTCCAATCCCATCTTCAGATTTCCCCTGAAGCCACAACTCCAGAGTATAGGAACAGATGGGGAGGGGTGGGACAAACGGCAGTTGGGTTTGACAGACTTATCACCATCCAATCATTTTCGCAGGTTCCTTAAAATGATTGGATGCTGTTTTTCCTGTCCTGCTCGTTCCACAGGTGACTAATACATTTTATTTTTGCGTTGGAGAATTTAATTAATTGATTGCAATCAAGGTGTAAATGACATTTTAAGCAATATAGTAAAAAGTGCTCCAGGAAAGCATCACATACTTTTTTATTTGTTTTTAGATTTATCACTTGAGTTAAAGAATTTTTCCATCACTCGTCCTAAACCAATACAAGGCACTCCTAAAAACTGATAGTTCTGGTCCTCGGTTGTGATTGGTTGACACACGCTTGATGCCATTGTAAATCAGGCATTTAGCACGGCTCCAACCGCATTTCATTCTAAACTGCTGCGCCATAATAAAGTGAACGGAGCAGCGCTTACGCATTACTTGGCAACCATTCAGTTAGAGGAAATATATATTTTTGGTGGAGGAATTGGTATCAATGAATAACTCGCTATATGTCTTGTGGTTGTCTTCATTTAATGAAACCATTCCTGGTTAACGTGGTAACAGTTTTAGAAACGCAATAAATCCCTCAGATCCTATGGTAATGCTGGTTTTAGCACAGTGTTTACCGGCACTCAGCTGCGCTGCCTAACAACACCCATGCTGAAACCAACATTACCATCGGCCTCTCAGGATCTATTGCTTACATAGGCCTCTTTGGAAAAGTGCACTCCAGGTTTGAACAATCATATAAAGGGGAAATGGATGGGATAAATACAGTATTAAGCCTTATTCTCTCATGCCCTTGACCAAGCTTCTTAGTCCTAAATTGCCTTGAGAGAGACTGACCCTGAAATGATTAACAATAGACTACTGCAGGTTGCTTTGGCTAAAAGTGTTCCACATTCATAACGGGAGGCTAAACGTGTCATAATGGGACGTAATGTAACAGTATAAGCCATAGTTTCAGTTCACTTTGTAATTTCAGCTGAGTCTAAGTCAATCCACTTCCTCATTTCCCGAATGCTGACATACAGGATTTCCGAAGCGTGTTGTGGCATGTGACGCATGTTTCTGAGGGAAATAAAAGGACAACCTAACAGTGATGATCAGAGGTGGGCTTACAAGTAGGAGGGCTAAGGAAGTCGCACAACATGTGTGATACAACCATGCAGTAAAAAAGCTATTGGCAAAACTTTTCAACTTTTCAGAATGCACTTCAAATTTTAAATATGACAATGACAAGAAGATTATTTTAGAGTAATATTGAGATTGTAAGACATGTACAGAATATTTTATTTTATCTTAAATGCTGAGGCCCAAACTGTGACGATCAGATCAGATTTCTTAAAATCAAAGGCATTTCATGTGTAGAATTCTATATTTTAAAGATGCAATGCAAAACGATGACGATGATGACTATTATTATGATCATTATGTGATCGTTGTTACTATCAACAGTTTCTAAAGACCATTTTGGGCGTGGTGACTCAGCTGGCTAGTGCGTTGTCCTATAACTCAGGGGACCTGCCCAACCCAAGGTCACTTCACGATTTGATTGATTCTTTATTGAACAGCCACATTTAGCAAGAGCGTTCAAAAGGATAAAAAAAGACACAAAAAAGCCCAAGGGCTTATTTCCATTGTGGTCCTTTGGTGTAAAAACAATCAAGACATAACATTTAAGACAAAAGAAAGGGGAAAGGGATCAACAAATGATATTAAAACAAACAAAGACAAAAACAAAGGACACCATATAGAAAATAAAAAAGAAATTAAATACAAATAAGACATGCAGACAATACAAACAGAAAAACACATGTACTAAAAAATGATCCTTACCCATCTCTCTCTCTCTCACTTTCCCTGTCACTCTCTCTAATATCCTACCGAATTAAAGGCAAAAAGCCCTAAAAGAAATTCTGTTGTGGCTCAGTTGGCTAAGGCGCCATACCATGAATCCGGAGACCCGTGTTCGATTCCAGCCCAAGGTCATTTGTCGATCCCTCCCCGTCTCTCTCTCTCTCTCCCACTCACTTCCTGTCTCTCTACACTGTCCTCTCCAATAAAAGTGCAAAAAGCCCCCCCAAAAAACTCACCATTTTTCACCTCCAGATTGACCTCTATGTGCAGTGGTTCCTCCCCGCGGACCCCACAATGGTACATGCCAGCATCAGACGCCGTCAGGTCGGAGATCCTCACCACAAAGTAATGCGTTGCATTGTCCATCAGGGAGTACCGATCCTTAGAGAACCACTTGCTCTTGAGGCTGGTGCGTATCAGTTCCTTACAGTTGCCCTGGTCTCCGCGACAGAAGTACTTAGTTTTGCTGCCGTAGTCGATGTCGTACTCACACTTGATGCTCACACTTCCCCCGCAGTAGCCCACCACATTGGAAGTGCCCACTCCTGTTAGTGAACAAATGTGTTACTTACTATCTATCTATCTATCTATCTATCTATCTATCTATCTATCTATCTATCTGTCTGTCTGTCTGCTATAATAGTTTATAACCAAATGTATGCACTATATTTAGTGTAAAAGCAGAACAAATGTATATAAAAACTTGCTTTGCTACAGAATGGTGTGTGTAATGTTATAAAATTGCATTGCTATCTATCTGTACCAAATATTTATAGGATATATTTCATGTATAACCAGATATTACAATAAAAATATACTTTTTATATTCAATTTATCAGGCACAGAATGTTGTATAATGTTATAAAATTCTACATAATGTCAGGCAGTTTTACAAAGATTTACACAGTAGACATTCCAGGACTATGTGTTTTGCCAGATTCTTATAGTTAGTGCTGAAAAGCAATTAAATAAAGTGGAATTTTTACTTATTTTTATTTCGATGATAGTCACAATTAGTATTAGGTCAATTAGTAACCTTTTAGAGGCGACTTACCATCATTAAGGCAGACAAATAGTGTCAGAAGAATGAGAGCTCTCGGGGCTTTGTCCATACCAGTCTCCATGCAGTACTGCTATAGTGCTCTTCTCTCCAACTCTCCCTTTCCCATGTTTTGCGTGCGTGAGATTGTGTTTGTGTGTGTTTGTGCAAGTGTGTGTGTGTGTGTGTGTGTGTGTGTACGTGTTTTTTGGGAGTGTGTGCTTGTGACTATATGAATAATTTCCACTGACGAAAATCCAAAAAGAGCAGCATTGCACAAAGTTGTATCCTTTCTCATTTCCCCATTCCATGTTGTGTTCTGTCTTTCTTAGAGTGACCAACACTCTCATCTAGATGATAAGACACAAGTGTGTGTGTGTGTGTGTGTGTGTGTGTGTGTGTGTGTGTGTGTGTGTGTGTGCTAAGACACAAGGGTATGTGTGTTGTGTGTGTGTGCGCACGTGTGTGTGTGTGTGTGTGTGTGTGTGTGTGTGTGTGTGTGTGTGTGTGTGTGTGTGTGTGGTCCAGCTGGTGACCACAGATAGGGCTTACTCTGGTGTTGTGACTTGGGAACAATGCAGCAGCCTTGACCTCAACTCAAATGGCACTAGAAATATGAGGTTGGTTATTAATTTGACACCCCTCCCTCCGAGGCGTCCATGGTATGTGAAGTGTTGTGATAGAATATGAATTTGAATGTTGGTAAAAAACAGAGAGAGCGAGAGACAGAGACAGAGAGAGAGAGAGAGAGAGAGAGAGAGAGAGAGAGAGAGAGAGAGAGTACTTTTCAGGAAATGGGGTTTAGCTAGGGAAAGGAAGCAGCTTTGCGGTCAGTACCAAATTGGTCTGGTGAAACGAAGCAGAAACCCTAACTTCCTTTCCTCATTTTCTGTGGTTATTTATAATAATGCACCTGTCACCACAAATTAACCTTTAACATGGGGTTAATAATTACCCTTTAAGTACAGTATAATATGTATTTGTTTTTATTTTACTTATTTATTTTTTAAGTCATAAGTTAGTCAGAGGGCATTTGAGTATAGGTGTTAAATGACATTCTTCAAAAACTATCATATCTGTACCACGTTGTTACCATGGTTTGGTAATAATATAAGGGAAATTTGGTGTGAATAAATCTATAGTTCTTTTGCTCAAACTCAACAGAGTGCTGATAGACTGAATAGCGATATAGCGGCAGCTAATGTTGACTGAAAATGAAACTGAAAGCTCAATGGTGTTTTTTGCCCCCAATGGCACCTTCCAGGCAGCACAGCCTAAAAGGCACTACCCTTACCATATTCCTAACCCTAAACTGAGTGCAGTTGTGCCTTGAAGGCAGCGCTGCCTGGAAGGCACCGTTGAGGGCAAAAAAATAACAAAGACCAAACTGAAAGTGAGTGTCTGTGCCCCATTCAGTTAGTGTGGATTGATTCACACAAAATTGCTCCTCTAAATCACTGTTCATAAGAGTCAGAGTGAGACAAATAAAGCTAAATTAGCCAAAAGCTAAATAGAAACATTATAGAGATTTGTGAATCGACAATTTTTATACACTAAATTGGCGGAGAAACGTCTGTCTTCCTGAGACAAAGACAGCCTTTGCTTTGGAGTTCAACAGTCATGTGTAGCAATTTGAAATCCCTCTATCATATCAAGAGGACACACTGTACACCAATCTTAATCTGACTCATGTTTAGCACGAGAGAAATTTCCCCTTTTTTATAGTTTCGGTCATGTTAGATCAGATTCCTTCTTCTTCTCATTTCTCTGCTTCTTACTCAACCTCATATTATACCAGTCTTTCAATGAGCTGAAAACGTAATGTGTAATGTACATTATGTTACCTTGTCAGTCAACAAAATACTGAAAATAATCAACACAATTTCCCATTCTTTGTATATTTATAATGAAAAATGTCACAAATATATTGTCAAACAAAGTATATGTGAGAATATTAGCAAACTAATAAAAACAGCTCAACAGGGCTCACACACTGAGTATGCCCATGCTCATGTTAATTTTTTATTTTGAAGTTTGCATAATAGCCTTATTATCACATCAAGCCATTGTGTTCACACACATAGCCTGTAATCATAGCACACATGGTATGTGGAATGAGAGTTGTTTATTCAGAATGTGACACTGAGATTGAAAGATAACACTCACATAATTTGTGTCTATCTGTTGAGTTTTAAAAAGAAAGGGAGAAACATTGCAGTAAAAGAAAAAAAAGGCCCAAGCCAAGAAAAAAAAAAACAAGCAAATTATTTTATAACATATCAACAAGTATATATAACCTCACTCACATCATTAATTAATTTCAAATTAAAGTACTTAGAACTTCAAATGAATTTTTGTTTCTTCCACCTTTCATAGGAGCAGGCAGGGTAATGTATTTAATTTGAACTTGCTTCAGGTGGATCTGAGTGTGCTGTACCCATTTTGTAGTTGAAGGCAGCAGAGGAGAACTCCAGAGGGCATCCATGGACACACAGACAGGGAGAGAAAACAAACTAGTTCAACAATCTATCAATCTCTATGAGTCCATTACATTTAACACTTCGACACCCCTCTCTATCTCTCTGTGTATGTGTGTGTGTGTGTGTGTGTGTGTGAGTGTGTGTGTGTGTGTGTGTGTGTGTGTGTGTGTGTGTATACATACCTGTCGCCTTCTACGAGTTTTAGCAATCTCTATGAGTCCATTACATTTAACACTTCGACACCCCTCTCTATCTCTCTGTGTATGTGTGTGTGTGTGTGTGTGTGTCTGTGTGTATACATACCTGTCGCCTTCTACGAGTTTTGGCATACAGGAAAACTGAAAACAAGATCACTATGCCGATCAGGGCTAGAACAACATAGATTACTGCAGAAGACACACAGAGAACATACAGTAGAAGTTAAATAAGTAAGACATTGACATCAAGGGTTCTGCTGTGTCAAATGAGCGAGATAGATAAACAGAAAAAGAAAGCGTTGTGTTTTCAACGTGTGTGTGTGTGTGTGTGTGTGTGTGTGTGTGTGTGTGTGTGTGTGTGTGTGTGTGTGTGTGTGTGTGTGTGTGTGTGTGTGTGTGTGTGTGCGCGGGGTATTTACTCATGAGCCACAGGCTTGAGAACCTCTCTAGAATGGGGACAGCCGTGGAGAACGACACTTCATCTGGCTCAGTTGAACCTTGAACTAAGGAGAGAGAGAGAGAGAGAGAGAGAGAGAGAGAGAGAGAGAGAGAGAATTAGTATATTAGTATTACTGCCCTACACTGTATGAACATCCACTTAGACAAACCAGGCTCTGAGACTTGTTGTCTCTGATCCACTACTTTTGCCTCGTTCAGATTGGCATCCCAAATATGATTTTTTGCATATCCAGATTGTATCTTGAATTGATTTTGGGTGGTCTGAACGGCAGAAAAAAAAAAATAAGATCAAATACACGTCAAAGTAGAGATTTATAAAAAACGCCTTTGACGTGGGAAAGTACTTATCTCCACGTCAGGTTCTAGCTTGGCGTACAACCATTTCCTTGTGGTGATGCCTGGTATTGCAGATAGTTTAGGCAAACTGACCAGTTGTGCGTTTGGAAGAGACGAATACAATGTGCAAATGATATTTTCCAAGAGCTTAAATTACAGTGCATGTGGAGCCTTGTTTTTTTTTTTTTTTTTTTTTTTTTCATCTATTCTTAAATGCAAATGCATTGAGATCAGGGCAAGGACTGGGCATCTTTATCTGTCAAGTTGAGCATGCAAGACCCAAATGACATGACAGGTTTCCAGAATATCCACATTTATTTTACAAAGAAATCTTTTTTGGGGGGAACGACAGGCTGTTTTCCGACACGCAGATTTTTTTTTTTCGAATGGCCTTTCACAACCCCAGACTACAGTAACAGCTTGTAATTTAGTCAACTTTTTGTAGGCACAGAGACCTATCACATTACGCATTGGCGACGTAACGTAGTCCTAACCTAGACAATTATGCTGTATGTATATGGTCGGTCTGTCCATACTGTAAGGTTGTAGAGGTACAAAATATATGTAGCCTATTCCAACTGGCGTAATGAAAAATCCATAATGGAGCAGACATTATTCCTTCAAAAGCCTAGCCTCCTTCCAAAACCAATCTTCAAATAAAAAAAAATTGGCTATTTGAATTAATTGTACATCTCTGCAAGCAGGACTGAATGCAAGTGTGGGACAAAGTATATGAGATTCTCATAGATAGACTTATCAGGGGCGCCGTTAGGGGGGGTGGGGGGGTAGGGGGGGGGGGAGTTAGGATGTTTCTAAGGGCCCAGTACTGACAGGGGGGCCCAGATAAATTTTTAATATTAAAATCAATATTTGAGGGGCCCAAAATTATTTTTTTGTCATAGGGCCCAAAATTTCTAGCAGCGCCCCTGAGACTTATTATCAGTGAATTTTGCGCATAGGCTACCTATGGATTTATCGAACAGGGTGAAAAAAATGCCATCACGTTGCCCTAGTAAAAGTAAAAGTAACCCTTTTTATTCCCAGCTGTGTATAGGTAGTTTAGTTATGTTGTTTAGGCCACTGTTTTAATTCAAGCAGTCCTATGTTAATGATATTAATGAATAGATGTTTAGAAGGCAGAGATTTGTCTGCGCACAATTTCACGATCATTTGTGATCTATAAAGTACACATACACATGTTTTTTGTGCGTACGTTCAGTCTTTCTGAATCACACTTACGATCATTTCAGAAAAGTTCTTAGATGGAATGAGGGACGGTTTCTACGCAAGTTTTTAGAAATGAGGCCCCAGGTATGATATTCTTCTCAGACAGTGGTGCCTAGAACTCTAGCCACACTCTTAGATTGGCCGACATTGAAGGAGAATGCCGGTGTGTTAAGGACCTCAAGTATTTTGTTATTGCAACATCATTGAAAGGTCCTAATCACACCGGATCACATTCTCCTTTGACACCCTCATCCAGATAAGATAGGGTGTGAGAGCGTGTGTGGTTTAGCTGGTTAAAGGGTGGGTTCGGAAATTTCGACACAAGACCTTATTTCACGGTAAGCCTAAATGATATCTATCAGTGGAGACCGTTTTTAACATGTTTCATCCAGTCTTTGTAGCTGCCGAGCTTGTGCTAAGATAGCACAAGTGTATGGATGCTGAGAGTTAGCCAATAAAATCAGTCGTATCAACTCCACAGTGCAACACTACATGTCACGTTTGAGAGACAAACTGTGTATCCGATGTTGTAGATGATGTTGAGGAATTTGTTTTATCCAACGAACCGGACTGTGCTAGAATACACAGAATACACTATGTCCTATGTCCCATGTGTTTAATAATATAGTATAACATCTTTTTGTCATATCTAGACTTAAATAAATTTATCAGGAAATAATAATTGACGAATTCTTGTTACCAAAGATACCGTGCAATAACAGCGTCATTTTTAGGACACAGTTTGTCCCCACCCCTCCTTCAACCACAGACTGCTAAATTGTTCTGCCATCAATGCCAACCTGGTTGTGTTGTCTCTGATTGTGGCATCCCAGTTGGTTGTGTTACCTTTGAACGTCGTGGCCCACATATTATAGGTGGTGGTCCTGGTCCAAAGTCCAATGGTACAAACACACACACAAACAAACATCCATGAAAGAGAGAGACAGAGAATTATTGGCAACCCTTTTAAATTATAGTCCATTATTTTTAAATTACAGACAGAGACCTTGACACGTTTAATCTGTGCCATAACTCTAACAGAGATCAAAAGTGAACATTTATTAGAGAGCCACTCGTATGTGGACCTATGTCCAATTACCCAATTTTAAATTGCTACATAAAAGCATTGCTTATATGACCTCATTTCCTGTTTGATTAACTGTGAAAAGCTTTGCAATATCAAAACGACTTCGAATTCGATTTTATTTTTATTTCATTTTGCATTTTTTTCAAGCAGAGATTCCAGCAACCAACTTATCACATTGGTGTGGCCTTTCTGTTAATAAATACTCTGCAAATTCTATAAATCAGGGCCCTCTTTTACATATCAAATTTAGTAAAATGCTCACACAATTTATTTAAATGGGCACCTGCATCACTCAACACCTTTCGTAGTGTAGTTATCAGGGAAACAACCAGTCGGTAGAAGATTCCTGTAACAAAATGCACAGCTCCTTAGCATTGTCTTACCTGAAACCATGATGAAGATTAAACTCAGTACAACCGTCTTCATCATCATCTTTTCAAGGTGAAACTCGGCTCCTGTTTCAGTTGAGGTCTGGAATGATTTTTAAAACATTCTGCTCTTCTCTTTGGTTCTTGGGTAAATCACACACACTCCACCCTTTCTCTGTGCAATATAGATCTTTCATCATGTCTGATCAAAGAGATAATGTAGCTGTGACACATAGTGTAGATACTGTACTGTAGCTAGCTTCAAAATTCAAGATTAGGTAATACTGTATGCTCTAGTTGGAGACATTAATGCAATTAAAAAAAAAAAACATGATATAAAACATTGATATAAAAACAAACAGAGGTACTTTCTTCTTTTCACACCACTGCTACACCCCTCAGGAAGAGGCTTGTGACAACGAGATCTGGAGTGTGTGATATTACAGTTTCCCCAGAGACACATCACTCACTGAATTACTGAATTCATAAACAGGAAGTCCTGCCCTGCAGTCAAAGTAGCCAATCATGTAGTTCAAAAACTCTGGGATGGTTCAAAATGGCATGTCCCCCATTCTGTAAGATTTTGAAAGAATTCACAGTTTGTTTCCATGACAAATCAATTGAATATGTTGGGTAGGATCTTTGTATGTGTGAATGGCTAGACTTTTCTAAATCATCTATTCTGACTTTTTTCCAAAAAAGTGAAAACTGAAGACCCATCACACCTATTTTGACACCCCCTCCTCTTCCTCTGTTCTGCCTGCACAGAAATAGATCTACAACAGTACTTAGTGTGTAAGCTGC
>JAODXP020002417.1:0-29878 GCA_027497455.2 Sardinella longiceps | reverse complement strand
AGATAATGAAGCCATGAAAACACTTCTGCTTCAGTATCTTTCGAATTTATCTGATTTCTGTTTTGGTTGGTCAAACACTGATTACATCACTTGCCCTGACAACAAGCATATTGAGTTGCAAGCATCGAGCCTGATTGCCATTGACTTTCAAAGCTCTGTGAGACTTTGGTCTGACCAAGAGCCTGTACAACAAATGTTTCCCAAAGCGCATGGTTGACCCGCTTCCCTCAAATGCCTCGGTTTGCTACTGGTCGATGTCAGAAAATGCTGTGCCGAAGCAAAACCAATCACACCACTCTTTCCTCTGACGTATGTGACGCGAAGGGAACTGCTTGAGTAACAGCTAACAGGACTGAGAGCTGTTGGAGCTGCTCAAAGTTGATTGGTTCCCGACCAAGGGAAGACTTTGCTGGAACTCAGAAAAGCTGTTTGGATTAGTAGCTGGCCAGACCAGTGACAGCAACGCCGAAGGTGTTACATCACTGGGAGGGCGTGCCAGGCTAGCAAGCATCTACCTCAGTCAGGCTAACGCATAAGTTTTTCTGTGCTATCCAGATTCTTTAGTTTTGATATAACATTAATTTTTGTTTCATAATTTCGTCCTTATCGTTTTGCTATTGTAGGGCACTATGTACTGTATATCAAATCAATTATGGTTGTCAATTATGTATATTAAATTCAATGTTGTTGTTTTAAATCCATTCATCCTTCTCTTTTTGCTATTGTCTAGGGTATTATGTATTTAAACACTGCACAGAGCTGGCCAGTACAACATGTGCTCCATGTCCCCAATCTACATACACTGATACACAGAGTGGACTCACAGCATGTATGTCTTGTTCAGTATGTGACTCTGGTAAGTTCTCCTCTCTTCTTTTTGTTTACATGTGTATTTGACCATTTGTTAAAGGAGCAGTGTGTAAGAAATGTATTCAAAATAATCATAAAATGGCCTTGATATGTCACCAGACAAATAAAACTCAACTCACACGTCTAACTGACCTTTACAGGCGACATTACGTGTCAACCATGAGAATGCAGCATTGCCATGGCAATGCCAAACATAACAGTCTTCAGTGAAAATAAATGTGCAAATCCACAGGTGCGGGTCTGAGAGACCGGAAAGTATGCAGCTACACTTCAAACACACTCTGTGAGCCTATGGATGGATATTTTTGTAATGAAACAATCAAAGATGGCTGCAGAGAAGCTGTGGAACACACAAAGTGCTCACCAGGACAATATGTCAAACAGTCAGGTTAGTAAATGTTCAAGAATCTTGTCAATTTTTTACATGTTGCTTCCAGTGCTGAATACAGAATAGACTTTTGAGATCTTTGAGGCCAGGTTACAAAACACATTCCGTGGCAATATGAGACGCAATGTTATTTATACCAGACCATATACATGAGATAAAAGAAATAAAAAATATTTTATTGTGTTGACATTGAAGTACAGTATCTGTGGACTTAATCTATCTATTAAGATTAGACTCTGTCATTTATTGTGCCTGATAACTGATATCAGAATATTGTGCCTTGATACTTGCATTTTGGTATGTCTATCTGATATCTACGTACAACCAATACTGTACATGCATGTCCACTGATCCCAGTGAAAATATTGCCCTTGATGTCACCATCTCTTGAGGGATGTTTCTGGTCTCCTGTAGTCCGTACCTACCAAACGGAAAAACAAGTGTATCACTTGCAGGATTTTGAGCAGGTTCACTGTTAAAAAGGCGGATCCATCTGACTAGATCCTGTTGAAGATCTACTGATCTACTCTATGTATGCAGTATAGCAGTTTGTTGTGCATGCAGTAGGAGTTGATGGTGGGACAGGGATAAATTACATGAAGTGAAATATGATAGTTCCAGTGGGTAGGGGCTACTGCGGTGTTGGGCTGTGATGAGTGACTTGGTAAATGTGGGCAGTAAGGGAAGTGGAACTCAGATGAACAGAAGTGGGACTTGGTCAAACACACTGTGAAGATAATGTTGACATGCCCTTATATGGTATCTATCTGGCTAAAACAGTTACTAACATTTTATACTTGTCCTTAGGTGTCTACCAGGCTATGATAAGCTAAAGGATGGAACATCATCCTCTGATACTGAATGCCAAACTATTTGGAACCACGTGTATGTGATAATTGGAGTCACAGTGCCACTTCTAATTTTAGTAGCAGCAATTGCCATATACAGAAAAAAACAATGTGATAAGGTAAAAATGTCACAATACAGTTCACTGCATTACTGTGCTTATTACTAAACATCCTGCTCAACAATGAAATAATGTTTGTGCTTGTTCTGTTTCAGAGAGGAGAAAAGAGGTAAAACATCACATTACAGTACTGATAAAATTGATAAAGAAATAATCATTATTAATGATGAGTGTACATGTAAATATTTCTATATTATTCTTTATTATTTCATGCTTGAATAAAAGGCAAGCTGATGTCATGATGGAGCCTTTAAGAAATCCAAGAGATCCAAATGAACTAATCAGCAAACAGAGGAAAGGCAATGCCTTCGGTGGAAGATGGCAGGCCAACCACAAACAGTAGCAAATAGAGGAAGACGTTCTTAAAAGTTCACCCATGAGGAAGCAAGCATACAATAACTGAAGGATCCCAGGTGGTTTGCACAAAATGAAACAACATGCTTTTGCTGGGCTGGGAGGAAGGCTATTAAATGTTAATGTATGTTACCTCATATAGATAAGAACATTCATTCACAAGTACAGCCATATGTAGAGAACGGATCTGCGTGTTGCATCATCACCCTTAGTCATGGGTTTATTGCATCATCACCCTTATTTATGGATTTATCATTATTATATTATTATCATCATTGGACTGAAAGACTGAAAAGCTATACAGCTATTTAAATGAGATTCTGATGATAGCAGTCGTCCTACCACCTGTGCCATGTCAAGTGTAACCTCATGTAACCTGAAGTCTTTGTTTTGTGAGGAGAGTTGTCTTGTCTCTTGCATTGTGCGGTCATTCTGTTGAACTGCTTGACTCTGTAATATGTGATGAGAGCCACCTACTATATACTCTTGTTACGACCCCTGGCTCATAGGGGTAGCGAACATGAATAGGAGATGGAGGCAAGAATGCAGTAATCAAAAATAAATTTATTGAATAATTAGGAAAACCAAAAGTCTTGGGGTTAAACGGGTCGAAGGTGAAAATGATTGGGTGCAGGCAGGGAGATCAAAATGTGTGGTTGAGGAATGGTTGAAATGTTTGCATGCGTGTAAAATCAGTAATGGGCTGTGTGGGAGAGAACTAATGTGCCTGTGAGCATGTTGGGGAGCAGGGGAGTGTGCGACGGCTAATGTGAGTGGGCGTGGCTGAGTGTGTGTAGGGGAACTGGCGTTGGGTTTTTTGTAGAGGGGTAGCGCCAGGTGAATGGGAAAATGGGAGCAGGTGAATGTTATATCAGTATTACTATATATGGATAAGAGCATGCGTGTAAGCCTATTTATGTAGCCTATTGAATTAAGTAGTGTGCATATATAAAAGTTTTTTTTTTCTGTAAAAAAAAAAAAAAAAAAAACGTTATAGCCTACACTTACACACGTTATAAGAATCAATCTATCTATTTGTAATAACTTGTCCATTTGGATTGATGTATTTGATGTATGTGAAGACCACAATACAGCTAAAATGTCTCAATGAAAATAAAAGCACTATGTGAAATGACTGTCAAAGTTGAACAAGTCAGTCTCTTGGGCAGAGGGGGATGACTTGTTTAAAAAAGACGAGAATCATAGTCTCTGTGGCCAAAAGGCCTTAATGACAAGATGAAATATGTCATAATACACTCATAATGTCTAAACCAGATCCCTTATTTGATATTTGTATGTAATTTTGTTGGATTTATTGTGGTGTCTCTGTTTGTCTTTTCAACTATAGCCCTATAGTCCGCAAGCAGCTTGGCAGACATCAACTGCCTGGAGGAAGGTTATCGTACAGAGACACATAAACATCTTTTTCTCTCACATCCACTCACAAGCACACACAGGCACAACATTTCCCCTGATTGCAAGGAGTTTTCCTGTTTTGAGCAGGGCTTTGAACCGGTTCAAGGAACGAAAACGAAAACCGGAAACTTTTTGAATTTTACATGGAACGGAAACGAAACCGGAAACGTTATTATTTTTTATGTTCTGGAACAGGAACACTTATTTAAAAATAATGGTAACCGGTTAAAACCGGTTTTATTTCGATCCTCAAAGTTTGTGTTGCCTTAGAATTAACTTTAAAAAAAAAAAAAAAAACTAATTATTTTCCTGCGCGCGGCTGAGGTTCACCTGTGTGACATCACATTCGCTGAGTCAAAGTTCCCTTCCCTCCCAAACCATTCCTGGAGGAATCGCTGACTGAATGGAGATTGAGCGGTGGATTAAAAAGTCTTCACCCCACATCTTAAACAATAGGTAAATTACGACCCATCGTTAATTAAAACAATCATTACAAACACAATATCAATCACTATATTTGTCAACTCCACGTTAGTTAAACTAGCGAACAGTTGGCTAAAGTGAACACCTCTGTTTTCCCGATGCCCATGGCTATCTATTCTTGCTAACACTAAACGGAATATCTTTCTCATTTGTGGCAACTTTTCTCTTTGTGTAGATGGGAAGACATGCTGAGAATCCAAATCGCCAGCTTTTTACCTTCGACCCAGCAACAAACAAATCAAAGTGCAGCGTTGAGGGATGTGGAGCCCAAATATCAGGCAACCTATTATTATTAATAGGCTAAGAATATAATTATTATTTAATAATGGTTGTAAATATTATATTTGGTTTAAGCTGGAAGAGGAAGCTGTTTCATAGCATTAAACAGCTGCAGGAACGAAATTAACCGTTCCGGGAACATTATTTTTTGGTTCTAACCGGTTCGGGAACGTCAATTTATTGGTGGAACACAAAACCGGAAACGTTATAATTCCGTTTCTGTTCGGAACGAACCGATTGGAAAAAAATAACGGTTCAAAGCCCTGGTTTTGAGTGGAATACCGAAGAATAGCATGCTATAAGCAGGAAAACAGAGATTTGAGCTATTTTCTTGTTATCATTAAGAGGGTTGCTTGCTTCCTCTGATGTCATGTTCCAGAACTGCAGTGGACAGTTCCGCCCTGTCAGATTTCTCCTCTACAGTGCATGGATGCATAACAACTCTCTCCCCTGAGCACTGCTGACACAGATGAACTAGACGGGTCATCAAACTGTGTTAAAGAAAGGCAATGTTTTGTACTGTATGTACTTGGAAATTACTTATATTTTTGTCCTTTTGAGTTTATTTTAATTAAACTTATTTAAACCAAGCATACCCTACGTCAGGTTTTGTAAAATTGAGGTGAACATAATAATGTAATAACTTCCTAATGTAACATTTTATTACATTATCAGAATGACGATTTTTACTATTTAGTGTTAAACCTCTTCTTCTAAATATATTCCAGAAAGTTATCTTCACTTCCTACAGTTCTCTCTCTCTTTTCCAAGACAAAATCTGGTGTATGAGCCAACACAGAAAAAGTGCAGTTCACTGTCCGTGGGACGGATCAACCTCATCCTCTCTCTGCAGTGGGGCAGATTGCCAGTCTGTGCATTTAGTCCTTGCTGGCTCTTTGGCTCTCCACAAACATGCATCGCTTTAGCTCACTCAAAACAGTGCCCAGACTGCGTCTCCTTGATAACAAATAGAAACAAGTTATAAGATGATAAGGCTGGACGGTGTTATTTGAAGGCTTTGAAGAGATATCAAAGAATGTTTGCAGACATGGATGAGTAGAGCTGTCAAGGGCACTGTTGACAGGCAAGTTACCACAATATATAACTTTCACAGGGCTATGGTTATTGTACGTCTTCCTCTACCCATCTGCTTCCACATTTCACATGCCACATGTCCATACTGTGATCATTTGGGTTCACATTTTGTTCTTTTTTTTTGGCTATAGGGAAAAACAAAAGACAGGGGTGGTACTTTGAGTATGTAAAATCATGTTGACTGACAATGTAATAAGAATTTCATTCATTTGAGTGTCAGTTTTGTTTAATACTGCAAGTGTTTATACCTGCACAGTGCTGGGGGCAGCTGAGAGAGAGCTTTCATAATCATTCACCTCATTCAGTCATTTGAATTAGTAAATTACAATGTTACCTTGCTTTATATTAGTAGCAAGAGAGGGCGCTGTGGCTCAGTGGGCTAGAGCGTAATACCATCACTCTGGGGACCCAGGTTCACTTGAGGTCATTTCCCGATTCCACCCCATCTCTCTCTCCCACTTGTTTCCTGTCCATCTCTATACTGTCCTATCCGATTGAAGGCAAAAAGCCCAAAAAATATATCTTTAAAAAAAAATATATTAGTAGTGAGAGAATTGTTTTATTAGGAGTCAGATTTGTTTATAAAAGGGGCAGATGCAAGATGATCAGCATCAAATGAGAGCTTTACTTTTTATCGATCAATTAATCAATTGGATTAATCAACGCATGTGTTTTTGGATGCTGAAGTCACTAGTTTGGTTATATTCTGGTCTCGGACAAATGTAAAATATACGGTGGCCCGGAAGTGCAACAGACATTAACAAGTTTGAAAACAAAATTACATTTGCATTATACACTTACATCTTTAAAAAACGAATTCCTATTTCATAAAACACATTAACAAATGAAAAAAGAGCTTTTACATATTACAACGCACATTAACAAGTTCCAAAACAAAATTACATTTGCATCACACACTTACATCTTTAAAAAAACTAATTACTATTTCATAAAACACATTAACAAATGTAAAAAAAAAAAAAATCTACAATACACAAAACATTGTTTTCAATGATCTGACAAAACACAATTTATACAAAACACATTAACAAGTTTGAAAACAAAATTACATTTAGAATACATCTTACAGACATGAAAAAAAACCATTTCATTAAACACATTTGCAAATGTGAAAGAAAAACTACAATACACAAATCATTTTTAAATGATCTGACAAAACACAATTTATACAAAACACATTAACAAGTTTGAAAACAAAATTACATTTAGAATACATCTTACACACATAAAAAAAACAAATTACCATTTCATTAAACACATTTGCAAATGTGAAAGCAAATTAACAAAACACAAAAGCAAACTGCGAGTCAAAATTACATTTCACCAAACACAAACGCAAACTCCAAAAACACATTACATCAACTAAATTTCTTACGGAAATAGATCGACCTAAAGGCGGAAGCAGGAAGTGGCGACGCAGTAAGGGGTTCCAGTTAGGTGGGAGCCAGTGGGAGCTGAGCTTCCATAGAGAGAGGTCTGGCTCCCATGAAAGCAGCAAACTCAAACGTCTGTGGGGGCTCTGACAATACAATAGTATATAATATTTTACTGACAAATAAAGTTATCATAAGTGGGGATCAAACCGAGCTATGGGAGGTGGAACATTTTTATGGAGTTGCCAGCGCGATCCCGCTGGGAAGCGCTTGTTACGGAGGTGTTTTTGATCGTCTTTTTTGTGTGTTATTGCCTTATTGGCATGCTGTTATTATGTTTTCTAATGATAAAGGGTTAATGTATGCTTGCGCAGTTGCAATGTATAGGCTGTAAACATAAGCCAATGTCTTAATTGATTGTTAACCATGATTTGATTGTGACCGATAGTAGGCTATGTTACCGTGCGTAACTGTCGGGGTTGCCTCTGACGCAAGAGGATCTAATGATGGTATGTTATATTGCCTAGTTTGTGGGCCTTGCCCCTGTTTATTTTCAGTTTGATCAGTGTTTTGTTTGTTTAGTTTGTTTGTTAATTTGTTATGTTATGCACCCTGCCGGTGGCCTAATATAAAATAAAAGAAAGACGTCTGCATTATTCCGTTTCCATGCCTTGAGTCTACCACCCACCGGACACACTCCGTTACAATGCCACAGAAAATGTGGCCACTAACCCACCGCTGAGAAAGAAAAAAAACACCAATGTGAACAACCCCTTATTTGGAGGAAATAGAGAAATTAACATGCTGGTGCCAGGATAATAATCTACTCGTCAATGTCTCAAAGACAAAAGAGATGGTCATTAAATGTAACTTTGGACGTAGTCAACAGAGAGATTATCATGAACTTAATATTAATGGCTCCCACATGGAGAGGGTGGAGAGTTTAAAGTATCTTGGTGTCCATTTTACTGAACACTTGACATGGACCAGGCATGCAGATTCCCTTGTGAAGAAGGATCATCAGCTTCTTTTCCATCTAAGTCATATCCGGTGTTTTACTGTAAATATGTTTGGCCTGATGAAACAAGGCAATTCCATCTAAAGGTGAAGTTTTACACAAAATATTTGAATAATTTGAATTTTACTAATGACTGACTTTAATAACGTAGAACACATTACAGTATGTACAGTAAGTATATAAGGTCTATCATAGCCTACTGTATGCCTATATTACCTAACATATATTAAGATACATTTCGATTCAGTAATGATAATTTTACAATTAATTTAAAAAACACAAGTTCTTCATTTATTCTCACCATTCTCAACAAGAACAAAAAACAACCTCTCCCCTCACCAGCTTAGCCTGACATAGCCCGACCATAATACTGCTGTTCATCCGTATTCATGGTCTGGAGGTTCTTTAACCTGGCGCGATTATACTGCGGGGGGAGGGCATTCACTTTTGGTTTGAAACAATTGGACAGCTGGGCTAATCAGCGTCGCTTATTGGCCGGTAGACTCTCTACCGATATAAACACGCCCAAGAGGACCGTTCCCAGACCATGGATACGTATGAACATTCGTATTATGGGTGGGCTATGTCAGGCTATCACCAGCTTGGAATTGAGTCCAATTCCCTGAGTGGTACACAATGGATTAGAAATGTGGGTGAATTCTTATATATTTTGTTTTTAAAAATTTGAAGAAGAAAACTTGTTTTAGGTGTTGTCTGCAGCTTTAAGAGATGTCTCACTCAGTGAGTCGATTTCACTGATCAGTGGATCAATGATCGTCGCAATGCAGCATTACAAGACTTGTAAGACTCACACACAACCTGGCCACAAACTACAGCCTACGCTATGTACATCAAGAGAGGTAATATTATGCACATGTTTACATCTTGTCCATTATTTTGCTTGTAGTTTGGTAGAGTCTGCAGACAAAGTTCTTAATGATAGCTTTTTGCCATATGTTCCTAACATACATGTACGTTTAGAAACAGAAAGAATATTTGCAAAAATGTGAGGGGTGTTATATACTGTATGTCTTCCTTTCTTCTTGTGTGTGTGTGTGTGTGTGTGTGTGTGTGTGTGTGTGTGTGTGTGTGTGTTTGAAGCTATTTCTGCAGTGTATCATTATTGTACATTAAGGCTGCAGTTAAAGCAATATACCGGAGTAAGTTTAAGCATAGTCCGAGCCAACCAACAGCAATATATTTTGCATGAAATGAAAGATTTTCGAACAGCACAGACCTAACGCGAACGCGAAACTCTTTACATTGAGTCAATGTAACCTCAGATCTTACTTTCGGTTTCCAACAGTCAGGTCCCATTGATTCAGTGTAAAGTGCCTGTTCACTTCTGCGTCCGTGTTCGGTCTGTGCTGTACCAAATTATTTTGTTCCACTCGCTAACTAGCACATTTAGCAAGCTCTTTTAACAGGGCTATGCTTGAATTCACTCCGGTACTCTCCTTTAATGTGTGTGTATGTTTATGCATGTGTGCCTGTCTCTTTTTCTTCTGTGTGTGTGTGTGTGTGTGTGTGTGTGTGTGTGAGTGAGAGAGAGAGAGAGACAGAGAGAGAGAGAGAGAGAGAGAGAGAGAGAGAGAGAGAGAGAGAGAGAGAGAGAGAGTGTGTGTGTGTGAATGCAGAACTTGAAAAAAATAAACTCACATAATGAACATGAGACCCTAACCCCTAACCCTATAGCGCTCTTAAGGGAAACTCATGATCAAACTGCACCCAAGATATTTTAGGTTTGTTTGTTTCAGGGTATAATTTTATTTTTTATTTTTTAAACACACGGCAGATGATGAGCATCAGGTGAAATCTACTATCTATCAATTCTTTTGAATTCATTCATTTTTTGCATGCACAGAAAATGTTACATTGCTGTTGACAGGGGCGCCGATAGGGGGGGAAAGGTTAGGAAAATTCTAAGGGCCCAGCACTGGCAAGGGGCCCTTTCAGGGCTGTTAGTATTACTTCAAACAGCACTGGCTTGAGAAGACTTTTGAAATTAAATACTTCATTGTATTTGTTCAGTTAAGCAAATTAAACATTGTTGTGATATTCTATAATATTTCCCACAAATTATTTTTTATATAGTCGTTTCACCCCTCTCCCTTTTTACCAAATGGTATGGTCCGAATCGTTCAGCGGTACACCTTCAAGTGCTTTTGCTCCGATAAGGCTGTTCAGCTGCAAGGTGTTCAGTCAGTTGCAACTGCTGGTGAGCATTGTTTGCCAAGTGTGGAAAGAAGTTGCTAAAGTAGACTTATGGTGTTGATGAACTATGAAGCCTTGTTACCCCAAACACGAAAGGACAAACAGCAGAGATTTAAGAGCGAAAGGCACACGCATTTTAAAATGAGATGCGATCTCGCGGTGGGTACGCATATGTCCAAATTCACCAGTATCCTACTTCTCGATTTAATAACTCGGAGAGTTTTTCTCTCTCAAATGCTGTACAGATATCATTTTAAAGTACTTTACCAGGGCTACATAACTGTGGTGGTTACTAGGTGCGGTAATAAACGGTTTAGAAATGCATTAATTGTTGTATTGTGGAAACAGTTCTACATTGTGATCATGCTGTCAAATACCTTCATTTCTAAAACTGTGGAAGCCATATATATTGGCATATCTATTTATCTGTAAGCCTAGATAGTGAGGTTTTTTTGCAACTAATAACACCACTGCACCAGTCACAGCTGCTTTTGCTTTTGCAGATAAGTGAAATGTTTGTCAGAGAATTCCCTGTGCTATTTAGGCTACTCCTGCAGATTATGAATTACAAGTTGGTCTATAGGCTATGTCTTCCAATGATATAAGACATAGGCTACTTTCCACAAAACAATTTACATAACAACTGAAATTGAAAATGTATGCCTCATTTTACAGAGGTGTGCAGTGAAACAAGTCTCAAATTTTAAAAGTGACCGCACATTGGGTTCAACTGTTTAAAAAAAAAAAAAAAAAAAAAGATTCCAATGTCTGACTGACAACTAACCAACTTGGATCAAAACATCTGCTAAATGCATAAATATTAATGAAAATATAAACTACAACAGTTGGTCAGGGTCATTGTCAGTATAATTGTCAGTATTAGCCTAAGTCACGGAGCACTGTAATGAAATGCAATGGAATTAGCTAAGCCATTGAATTAATAGGCTATGTGATCTTACAAAATATTAAAATGCACCAGAATGCAGGGAATGGCTATGAGATCTTAAAAAATCCCACACCCCCACCCCCATCCTGCTCTCTAACAGTTGCTCATTAAAGGAAGGGAACCATGGATTATTCTGTAAAATGTAGTTCATCGCATGCAGCATACTTAGTGATGTAAATTATGCTACAGGAAAGAAAGTGCCAGCCAAAAATCTTCACTTGCGCTTGAAAATTGTACTATTACACAAATCGCTAGATAGTGGTGAGGCGTTGGTGGGGGGGCCCTAAATTCTAATCTTTCATGGGGCCCAAAATTTCTGGCGGCGCCCCTGGCTGTTGAAAATGTCACATTGCTATTTGATCAAGTCAAGTGGTTTTCATTATCATTTCAACCATATGTACAGTGTGTACAGTTTGCCCACCACCGTCAAGTGGTGGTACATTTAGACTATATAAAGAGACATTCAAGACAAGGCTACATTTTCAGTACATGCGTGAGGGTAAAGATAAAGTGCAATGACTAAGGTAGAGCATTTTAAAAAAGACAAGGGACAGGACAGACAACACAAGACAGTGCATGAGTACTGTAGCCTTGAAATATAGCAGTAGCTACAACCTCGCTAACAATTTTTGTTTCCGGAAACATTCAGGGAAGGTTATTTGTTGGATGAGGGAATGTCCCAGAGCGAGAGCCAGGTTTATTTGTGTGGGAAAACCAAAGAACTGATTCAAGATTTGGCACTGGATCCAGTGCTGGTTCGGAGCCAGCGGCAAATCTCGAATCAGTTCTTTGGTTTTCCCACACAAATAACCTGGCTTTCGCTCTGGAAAACCTTTTTTAACTCAGCACCGACTAAAAGCTGGACCTAGAAACAAGAACCAGCTACATAACACTTCCACTTCCTCTTCTTCTGATGACCACATATAGAATGTCACAAAGTTGTTTTTTTTCTTCCTCTTTTTTTCTGCAGAGGAAGAAAAGTCTACTTGTAATCAACAGATAAGAGCAGCAGGCTGTTGTGGAGAATTTTGGAGGTGGGGCAGATTGGTGGAATTTATGCATGCCAAATTGGATGTGAACTCTTCAGATGGTATGTGCACATTTCAGGATGCACACTATGTCAAACTGCTTTACTTCTAAGCGTGCTATTCCCTATGGTAGTGTTGATAAGCAGTAGCCTACAGCAGGAAGTGAGGATCATACTCATATGTTGTGTACAGTACAGTATGTTCATGCTTAGAAGTTGACTGAGCAAACCTAAAAAAATGTCATTCATATTCACCATGCAATTGAATAGAGGGATTTTCCTAAAGTCAAGTTGTGTTTTTTTATATATATATAATTTCAGCATATTGTATACAGTGAGATGAATGCTGTGTCACTATGGATCAAGTGATGTTACATTTAAACAACATAAATAACAATACTCAAGACAAGGCTACTTATTTAGTGCATGCATAAAGTGAAACGTAACGTGCAATGCCTACTTACATAATGACCATTCCCTGTTAGCCAAGCGAACGCCGCCTAGTGGCTCCACTCAATTTCCCAAGCAAAATGTTTAAAAGTGTTGCGACGCTGAACATGTCACAACCAAGCAGATTGTGATTGTTTGAAGAAGATAGTGCAGCGCCCTCTAGAGAGAAAATGATTGCCAAGGTCGATGTTCGATTTGGTGCACCAGGCTAAGATCAACCATGATGCTTATTGTAATCTAGACACCCACACCAGAGCCTGTTTGCGTTAAGCCAGAGCACTCCCTATTAGCTCAATTCAACCAGCAATTCCAATTGTAGTTCCACCTGGAGTGGCCGCCAGTCAGTGGAAAATCAATGAAGCTCATATGGAGCTTCAGGCTAAATGTATAATTACCAAATATGGACAAACTATCACAGAGTGCATTTCATTTTTAGCTGGACATGGATCTTCAATTAGAAGTGAAATATACCTATGTCCATTACATTTTTCCATTCTGTAAGCAGTTTTTTCCTAGCATTCTGGTTCTCTATTCTTGGGAATGACCATACTGAATGACTTTGATGTGTCATGTGATAGACGCTTTGGAAGGGATTTTACAAATAATAATAATAAAAAAAAAAAACTAAAAATGTTATTGGTGGGCTGAGAGTGAAGTTAATTTCTCCTGCAAGAATGCAATTATACGAGAAAAAATATATATCTTAGGAAATGCAGCCTTCCAAATTAATAACAACAATAATGAAAACATACAGATAACTGTCTAGCTAATGCATTTCTATGAAGCTTATCAGGTTCTTTTTGTTCTCTTCTTTCATGAAATGTAAGATTGCATAGAGATGGACCTGACAGATTTCTTCAAGATCCTGCAGTTCATTGATGAACACTGGACATAATGCAGAGACTCTTGCCGACTTTCATCATATTTGCAGCATTCCTTGTGTGTGTGTCCTGCATCTGCTTCTACTGTGGTCCAGCAGAGTATGAGGTGCAGGAGGAATGCTGTCCTATGTGTGCACCTGGTGAGTCACGTCTATGGTATAGTTTACACCTCCATAATGTGCTGTCATGTTGCACTACTGTATGCGTGCCCCTGGGTAAGCTAGGATGCAGTATATGCAGTCAATAATGTGCTGTGAAGTTGCCCTCTGTGCTCCCCTGGGGAGTCTTGTCTATGGTGCAGTGTATACCCCTCCATAATGTGCAGTGTCAGTCTTGTTCCAGGCAAGCAGAGTTGATGCAAGCTAACTGAATTTGCCTCATCAGAATAGTTTTGGCTGGTGTTTCTATCAGCAGTTGGCACTGCTTGCCTCATTTTGTCCTGATGGGACACTTTAGTGATGCACTCAATTAGTATTAATTAACATAATCAATCAGTAAATTGGCTTGTCAGCTTTTGCTGCTTTTCCTTTTTTCTCAGTTCAATGTTTATTTTACTGACTTAGTCTTGTCGTGTTTCTAGGGTACAGTGTACGTAAGCACTGCACAGAATACACCAGTACAACATGCGCTCCATGCCCTCTGTCTACATTCACTGATGCTCACAATGGATTAGAGTCATGCAGGTCCTGCACAGCATGCCACTCCAGTAAGTCAGAGCTAATTGCACAAGTTACAGTACAATGTTACACGTAGAAACACTTGAATGGGAATATCCAAACTCTCTCTCAGACGCAGATTAAAGTGCTTAACTGAAATATTAGATATATAGAGACAGATGTAAATAATAAATTTACTTCATAGACTTTTAAACGTGGCCTAATATAGTCTATGTCATCTTTTCATTTCACATAGTACTTTTCAATGGCTTTATAAATACAGTATGTCTGCTAATCAGTTTCAGCTTTATCATTTTCCTGCCTTATCCTTAACTTTAGATTTTTTTTTTCTACTTCAAATCTATTGTTATTAATATCTTGCAAAATTATGAGATATTGTTGCAGAAAATGTCTACCTTTAGCAGAAAATTCCTTTCCCAGGTGCAGGGTTGCGAGAGAGGAAGGTGTGCAGCTCCATCTCAGATACCCTCTGTGAACCAATGGAAGGATACTACTGCTCTGACCCAATCAAAGATGGCTGCCATGCAGCTGTGGAACATACAAAGTGTAAAGCAGGACAATACATCAGACAAAAAGGTGGGTAATGTCTCGTTATTCCTCATCCTGTAATATCTTTTAAAAAAAAGCAAAGGTTGGGGCTGGTAGCAAAAATCAATCTCAATACCTTGAGCAAGATTATGAGCTGGATTGTGCAATGAAGGCTGAGGTGGGACCTGTCTATGTTTTTTTGTTTCTGATGTTCTCATCACTCTCCAAATATTATACAGTGTAGTGATGAATGTGGTAGACACTAATGGATTGATATGTTGCTATAGGCACTTACTTACAATACTTAGTTAGGCTACAGTATCTTGGTTACTTCATCTGTTTGTTGTGTATGTTTGTGTATGGGCTAGATTTAGCCTGACATAGCCCGACCATAATACTGCTGTTCATCCGTATTCATGGTCTGGAGGTTCTTTAACCTGGCGCGATTATACTGCGGGGGGGAGGGCATTCACTTTTGGTTTGAAACAATTGGACAGCTCGTCTAATCAGCGTCGCTTATTGGCCGGTAGACTCTCTACCGATATAAACACGCCCAAGAGGACCGTTCCCAGACCATGGATACGTATGAACATTCGTATTATGGGTGGGCTATGTCAGGCTAGGCTAGATTTGCATTGGCTGTAATATGTATTAGGATAGGTTAGGTCACATGGTAGGAAAGCACTGACTATCAGGCGGGGCTTCAGTGGGGCTGCTACCTGTGGCTAATTGGTTAAATGAACACCTGCCTAACAATCAGGGCACACAATGATTCGAGGCCTGCTGCTGGAGAGCCGGGCGTTTTGGGTCTCTCTTGAGATTACAAGCCCCTTTCGTGTCCGTGGGGTTTTAGAGACCGTCACCATTAGTTTGTGTTTCACTGTATGATTTTGGATTTACCACCACCACAACAAAACTGAACTACCAAAACAACCAATGCTTGCGCTATCCGCGTGGGGCTATACCGGGCAGTGGAAGCCACAGGTAAGTGACTTTTCACTGGAGCTCCGCCAAGCTGACACACACACACTGCATCCACACGTTAGGTCTTACTTCCACATCTTTACATCACGTAGGGCCAGTGTATACAACCAACGGTTATGAAATACTTAAGTTACGTTGAGGCTGAGCCGTAGCTGTTTAGCATACCCCTAGACAACGTGAGTTAGAATAAGTTGCTGGGCGTCATGCCTTTTCGTAACATATGGAAATAAGATGGCTAATATCTGACAACAACTGAGACACTTGGGTACAACGGCTACAACAAATCAGCGCAACTAACAAGCTGACGAGCTTCAAACAATGCTAAACCCACCCAATGACTCCCTGTCCAGATAGAACATTATGATTGGCTAAACACAGTGGCTGAATACAACCTAGAGTGTTGTGATTGGATAGACACCACAGATGTCTGAGTAGAAACTATGGCTGATAACTAGACATACATGCTGAGCAAATTCAATTTGAAACTGTTAGACTACATCTAGAGTTCTAGTCCAAGGATTTGACATGTAAATAAAGTAAAATCAGAGTCAGAAGATCAGAGATGAGAATTTAATCAGCATAATATTTCTTTATCTGCAGGTAGTGCATACTCAAATACTGTGTGTGGTGACTGTGGTAATAACACATACTCAGACGGATCCCTCTCATCCTGTAAACCACACACAAGGTAAGCACACTTTGGAGTTGGATTGGAATGCTCTCCATGTATGAACAATAAACAGACTTGCCTTGCATGGTTTGTATCCTGCTTGTCTTGCTGTTATATTGACAATCAATTCCTCATTGACTTAGTCATCATCTTCTTAGACCCTCTTTTTTCTGAAGTGGGATGGAGTGCATACAGGAAATATCCAGTAACTGAACCATTCATTCAAATAAAAATTCTTGCTCAGGTGCCAACCAGGCTATGAGAAGCTGAAGGATGGAACACCATCATCTGACACTGAATGCAGAAAGATCTGGTATGGTGTGATAATTGGTGTCAGTGTCACAGTGATTGTCCTGTTGCTTATTACAGCAGTCATAATCATGCTCAAGAAACCTCCACCTGCTGGTGAGACTATTCATTGCACTTTCATTTGCGTGGTGCTGTACATTACAAAAGAAGCAGCCTGTTATATCGTGCATATATTGTATGTATTGTACTTCAAGGGTGTTTGTTTTGTATATGAGTATGCCTAGGCCTAATGCTTTGTTTGTGTATTTTCTGTGTTTCAGAGAAAAAGAAAAGACAGGTAATGTAGTACAGTATTACTGATAATTAATATATGCAATTATTGATTATTAAGCACATTTCATTGTATCATGTACAGTGTAACAACTTGCTCAGCATTTATCGACATTTATGAGATTTCCGTGTCTGGACATATTTTTGTCTAGGAAAATGCCAGAAATAAAACCAGGTAAAGTATCAAGATTTTGTCTCTCTCTCTCTCTCTCTCTCTCATATATGGTAATGCGGTACCTTATGTCATACAGTACAGTGCTAATTTTGTCTATTTTTAAAATCTGATTGATTTGTGTTGAAGAGGAGGAGAAGATCCCCATCAGGTGCCTCTGCAGGAGATAACACATGATCCTACATGATGAATCTATAGACTCCAGCAAGCAATGTTCTTCACAGGATGGATTACAATGTTAAATCAGCCCATCGATGAAATTAATGATTATAGCCTAAATACACGCTTAAGGCTAAAGGCTTAATGAGCAAAATAGAGTTTCATTTTAAGAAAAAAAAAGGGAGAGAGAAGTCATGCCTAAAGATGAAAGTCATAAACATGGGAAAACTTCATGTTCATTTGTGTAGGTCTGAGTTCCTGTCCATATCCTCCAGTGCAGACAGTGGGTCTGGAGATTCTTACATCTAGTCTGGCCCAACCCCCACTAGCTCTGTTTCCCTCGGTAGCTCTATGGTTTAGCCAATCAGCACACAGTTCAGAGCAATGTCTCAGAACTTGCAGCAGCTTTGTAGTCCTACAGCATAGAAACGTGTTTGTTATTACAAAATTGGTACATGACATTAACATCCATGATCTTGAGGACTTATTGCCACAATGTCAAAATAGATCAGAACTTGCCAGAGATCTGTTATTACTGAACGTGGAAGTTGGAGGCGTGAGTGCCAGGTGAGAGAATACGTCATATCCAAACAGAAACCTATTTCAATTGCATTGGGCCAGACTGTATGACAGAGTCAACAGCCCACAACTCCATGGTCAATGTTACTAACAACACATAGCCTGTTTCCTATTTAGACAACATGCGTCTCAGGTAGAAGACAGAAATAACAGCTTGCTACAGTTCTGGATCACAGTGTGCCTTCGCATGATAGAGGTCAATAGGCTATTTTGAATCTGTCAAAGCTGCAGTCTGCATCAACTGACCAGAAACACCTCATTAACTCGTGCCCATTTATGGACTGTTCTTTAGCCTAATGCATTGAAAACAGCATCTGTGCCTGATCTTTCTGGAATAAATGTTATAACAAGGAAAATAAAATGCACTTTTTTCATTCTATCTAAATATCTCAAGGTTTTTATTTATAAATATGCATATAAGTTGGTCAACTTTTGTACCACCTCTTCAGCCTGGGTAAGAATTGTTCACTTGTTGCTGACATGCATATATTACCGGTGATTGCCATAATGTAGACTGTTACGACCTGGCTCAGGGCCGCAACATAAAGGGGGAGGCGGACAACAAATGTAAAGGTTAACCAAATAAATATTTATTAAAAGTAATCAAAATTCAATAAATAGCAAGAATCAAAGCAAATGTCTAGGGGTAAATAAGAAAAGATGTATGCTCGTGTGTGTGTGTGTGTGTGTGTAAGCATGTATGCCAGAGTCAGTATGATGTCCAAAAGAATAGAGAAAGTGCAAGTGGGAGAGTTCACCGAAGTGCCTGCAACAAAGGTGTGCCAAACAGAAATGTGCCAGCTCCCAAAAGCCAAAGAGTCAAGAGACAGGGAGAGGGAAGACAACCCCTTAAGTGAAGCATAATCAGGTGTGCCCAATTAGCCAATTAGGCCAGACAGGAAAGCATGGCCTAGGCATTTTCCCATGCCAGGCCTGAAGAGGGCACAGGGGGTCGTAACATAGACCTACAGACAGTAGCAGGAGTACACAGTTATTCATAATGTGAAAGTTTCGATCTTCACATCTGTAACAAACACACCACAAGTGCACCAGATCAAAGCACACAAGTGGCACCACACAGTCACCCAAAGGCAACAGAAGAATAGAAGCCCCAAAGCATAGAGAGATGCGGGAGAGATGGTTACAAGAGATGGCAATAAGTAATTACGCTAAATAGTATGTTGGACTAGCAAATGTTTTGACTGACTAGTGACTAGTTTTCTGACTAATAGGATGTCAGACCTCTCTTACGGAAAATATCATTGAAAAAAATATAATCTTATTGGAACCTCTTGGAACCTGCTTATATTTCAGTAGGCTATGTGGAACACAGCAGCATGGTCAGATTTCCCAATAAAGTTGTGAATTAAACAATTGAGCAGGGGTGGTCCAGTTTGTTAGTGATCTCTTTAGGCATAAGACATGATGTGGCACCCAAGTTTGGCTTTGTTTAGAATCAGATTTTCAGTGAGGTGTATCGGCATGCAGCCCCACAGTAAGTGCACTGCTAGTGTGAGTCATACAGCCCAGTGTGCCCGCCCTGTTCTAACCTGCTAGTGTGACTCAACTACGCTATGATCACTGTCACTGTGTTCTCACAGCAAGTGACATTCTGTATCTGCTTGGACATAAACTCCAGATGTGAAAATGTGAATGGGAGTTTTTTTGTCTCTGTTTCTCTTTAGGCTACTCAGTTTGATATCATCTCTGCATGATCCTAACAAGTATGAAAGTGAGTTAAACAGACAAGTACAGTAAGAACAAAGCCTGCAACCCCTCCTCCTTCCTGTTAGCACCACCCCTTTTTACTACTACAACCTCATTGGTATTCACATTCCTCCATTTTGCCACATGGACGTGTGGGAGAGCAAGTAGCCTACACTGGAACATGTATGTATTTTTCTTTCTTTTCGAAATATTTATTTTGAGTAGGCCTACTGATCTCTTTACTCAAGCAGCATTCCTAAGAATGTGATGTGTTGATTGCATGTTTCAGTGACAACACGGTTGCAGAGTGAATTTCACCCAGACTATGCCAATTATTTGATATGAGTTTAGCCTAAATATGCCTAGATATAGAGGTTTCACATTGGTTATCATATTTGGACTTAAATAGTCATGCCTTGATGCTACACATACTGTAAGAAAGACTAGTAAAGAGAAACACAGACAGAGTACAATAAAGATTCTAAAAACCCTTTGGTACACATCCAGCCACTTGACAAAACACATGTTAGGACAGATGACAAGTTAAGAGTACACAATTACTAAAAAAATAGTTTAAACTTTAAAATCTAGGCACCATGGTTGCAAAGTAAATGAAAACTAGCAAACTTCAAATTCGGGTTTGGAGATAAATGAAACTTACATGAATGTAGACATTATATGTAATTAATGTATGTATATGTAATTTCCCTTTTGCATGGGCTTTTACAGGAATAGTTATTTCCTCTTAACTTTTGACTGAAAGTTTGATGTATGTGCTGATTCTCAGATAGTAGACTGAGAGGCGACAGAGAGATGACTACCACTATTCTCCGGAGGTGAGGATGTGGCAGTGCATGCAAAGTGAAATGTGGGTTGATATCCTTGCTGATTACACATCCTGGAGTCATCAAGATTGTGTGAGTGTTAACAGATGCCAACTAGTCTGGGCTAGCTGGCGGCAGTACTGTGCATGTAAATCCTCACAGCCCAATGATTCAAGAAATGTTCCTAACCGCTGAGTTGGAAGCCTGGGCTTTTAGCTCAGTGCTTAGAACGTTCAACTCCCATTGGGTTAGTTGTAGTTGACAGAGTGGCAAGTTTGAGATCCGAGTTACATGAGCTGCTGGTGAGCCTCACCTACAGCACATCACACTAATCAGCATTTGATACAGAATCTTCAATATACTCATTAAAGGGATACGCCACCTTGGGTTACACACACTCTTACCTGGAGTTACATATGTGGGTAAATTCATTGTAGTCTCATTGAATGCTTTTTATTTTTTTTCTAGTGTTGGCAAAATTAACAAGTGATTAATACAAAACAAATTAACTCAGATTATAAAAAATAACTCTCAACATATGATGCTCAATTTCAGTTAGAAAATGGATAGGCTTTTTAGTCAAACTAGACAGAAACTAGACGATGTGGTTACAGATGGTGTTCTGGATCACTGATCGCCACCAAAGTCGAATCAGTTCTCACTCGTCTTAATACACATGTTGCCCGAAAATTCCATCCAAATCCGTGCAGTACTTTTCGAGTTATGTTGTACACAGACAGACAGACAGACACACACAGACAGACAGACACACTGCACCGAAAAACATAACCTCCTTGGCGACAACAGAGCGTTGATGTTTTGTGAATCAGGGTAGGGGATAAGTGTGTGTTGCCCCATGAAAGAAGAACAATTGGCTTCAGGGTCTTACTAGGGCAACATAAGGGTGTAACATACCCTTGCATTGAAATTCTTAACGGGGGAAATGAGTTGTGATTAAATCATGATTTATCATGGTTAATCAATCATGGAAAAAATCAGATATTTTTTTTTAATCATATTTTTTTCTAGTCCGACAACTACAATATTAGCTTCTTTTAGTTTTAGCTTAAGGCGCTGAAAGTCATATGTGACTGATGTGTAAGATGGTAAATAACCTAATTTCATTAAAAGTATCCCTTTAACTCATATCATTGAGTAATAGGCTACAAATGTCAATGCGTAGAGTAACTGCTTAAAGTGTTAGCACATTTAGTTTATTTCTTGACAATAGATTCCTATTGATTCTTATAAATTCTTCCTCTTTTCCCACATATTCTATTCATTCAGGCAGGACAATGAAAGCTTTGTATGGAGAGAATGTGGAGATCACTATTCATTTTGGTAGCAGCAGTGATTCTTCCTGTCATGAGTCTAGCATGTGGCCCAGCGGAGTATGAAACCAGTCTGAAAGAATGCTGTCCTATGTGTTCCCCTGGTGAGTATTGAAGGAACAGTCCAGGATTTTATCAAAAAATAGTCCTATTGTTCTAGTGAGAACCCTCCGGCTGCTGATTTGCAGCCTCCATGTGGGTGCGGATCAATGTTGAGCATACAGTAAATGCAAATTAACTTTGCTTAACCAAAATTTTTTGCAAAGAAATGAATAAGGGTAGTGCGTTGCGGAGTTCGCATCGCGTGGATCACCTGTGATCGACAGGCAGCTCCCTCAGAACTTGATTGGTGGAAGGCAACAGGGAGCATGGATTTTTGCTACCACAGGGTTTAGATGAAGCTAGAGAATGCAGCTTTAAGGGATGATTTTATCTTTATGAATTGAACCATCTCCAGCAAGTCATTGTTAGCCGATATCCCTCATATGAAGAGAAGCGCAGGGGCTGGTTATGACAGGATAATCAGTTGGTTGCACATTTCAAAATATTTTAAGCAACAATTTACACTATATGATGGCTTTCTTTCTTTCTTTCTTTCTTTCTTTCTTTCTTTCTTTCTTCCTTCTTCTTCTTCTTCTTCTTACCCACAGCACTTTGTTAACCTCTAACAGGCTTTTTATTATTAGAAAGGAATATTCTTTATTGTCCTGATGGGGAGATTTTACACAGATGCAAGCAAAATGGACACAATTGTAAGCAAATATATTTAAACAGCATCAAGCAAGGACATTACAAAATATGGACAGAAAACTAAAAATAGTCCAAGAAGTTGAGAGTACAGTATGCAAGACCGGTCTTTATTTTTGGTTTGTGCTCACATTTTTAGCCACAGAGTTCCCCTACACAGGCGTCCGTTTCCCAGAAGCATTGCTGACAAGTTAACAACTTTTTTGGTAACACTGCAAACTGCCCATTACCAACCAAGCTGACATACTGTTTATGCACATTTGGAAAACATACCTAACCACTGGCCATTAAGCGCCATCGTTCTCCAATGGTGTGTTTCAATACCCGTACTTCAATGAGTACACTTCAACAAAGTACGCAAAGTACACTTACTAAGTGTACATATTTCAACGGGTCAGTGCTGTTCCAAACTGAATATTTCATGGTGCACTTACCGGAAATTACAGGTGGATATTTGTTGTGTTAGCTGCGAGGTATCTGCCAGTTAGCAGCTAGCAGATAGCAAGCTGAAACCTGCTAAACTGTGAGACGATAACAACTGTAACTACAAGCACGGTGTTGTACATGCTCAGTATTGTACATTTTTAAAGTATTTATTTGGGTTTATGCATATATTGAACAATAAAAGTTATGTTTGTAAGGTTTGTACACCGCCGACCGGTACTTTCGGTAGCCATCTTTAAATTATTTTTCGAGCCGAGTTGGCTCTGCCTCTTCCGCTATGTAGCTAAGATGGCGGCCGTTTAGTGTGAAAAGTACACTTCTCACTCTCACTCGCCGTGATCTGAGTGTGAACGCACTTCGTTCTCAAACTAAACACAGTAAGTACGGGTATTGAAACACATCATAGGTTTGTGCCCACATTTTTACCAATAAAGCACCCCCTACAAATCCACAAGACTGTGCCATCTGTCCACCACCCCGAATATTGCATATTCCCTATTTCCGCCCAGAGGAGCTTGAGCAAGGTGAAATACTCATCAATCGATCCAAAAAGAATCATCACAATGACTCTTAACCTGATAAACTAAGGTACATTAAGCTAAAGTAGTTGCACAGCTCCTCTTTGAAGTGCTAATGTGCTTTGGAATGGATGTTGTAGCTTCCATGGAACAGTTTGTTTGAAATTATAACAAAGGGCTGTATGTCAGTACACTGTGCAATGTTTTGTCCTCTTCTACCCCATCTAGGGTATTATGTACGTAAACACTGCACTGAGCTCACCTCCACAACATGTGCTCCCTGCCCCCCATCTACATACACAGAGGCACCCAGTGGACTTACTTCATGTTTGTTCTGCACAGTTTGTGACTCCGGTAAGGCCAATACTGGCTTTGGTTTCCATATTTATGTCTATACCTATCTGTTTCAAAAATGATTATTTGGCTATAGCTTTACAATTCAGTTTACACAAATAATATTACAGTGCATATTATTGCAAGACACTAATCTATGGATTGTCATTAAGTGCACTACTCTCGCTGTGCAACTTGTAACCAGCCCTAAACATGCCTTGGTTCAAACTAGAAACTCACAGTTCCGCAGAATGGGTGTTGAGCACAGGCCCAAGTAGGTGTGGGGATAGAGAATGTGTCGTCAATTAGAACTGAGAATGGAATGTTTCAGTTCACTGGAATACTGAAGTGGAAGTGGAACACTTCAGTAAATTCCTCCTATTAATGCAGGCATGTTTTTAGTCCATAGCCAGTGGGACTCTGAGTATAAAATTAAAATGGACACAGTTCCACGCTTACGCTCATTCTGCTAAGCTGCTTACCTGAATTCTCTTTAGGAACCAGTGACAGACTATGTCTACAGCCAGTATCTCTAAAATACAGTGGTAATGTTTTAGAGTAAATCCAATGACGGCTTGATGCTGAAACATAAACATGATCAATGTCAATGAATGTCACAAAACATAAGAAATACCAAAGAGATAGAGGTTCCTTCTCCATATACAAGAGTAAAAGTAGCATACTTTGTTAAAGGAAAGTACCGGAGTGAATTCAAGCGTAGCCCTGTTGAAAGAGCTTGCTAAATGCACTAGTTAACGAGTGGAACAAAATAATTTGGTACAGCACAGACTGAACGCGAATGCAGAAGCGAACAGGCACTTTACACTGAATCAATGGGACCTGACTGTTGGAAACCGAAAGTAAGATCTGAGGTTACATTGACTCAATTTAAGTGTTTCGCGTTCGCGTTAGGTCTGTGCTATTCGAAATTCTTTCATTTCATGCGAAATATATTGCTGTTAGAAGGCTCATGCAGCAGGACTATGCTTAAACTTACTCCGGTATATTCCTTACAACTGTACGACCATATTGCAATACATTGCCTTATTCATTTCAAGATGAAACTATGTGGGTATACAGTGTATAGGGCTTCTTCCACCTTCCATTTCCTTTTATTTGCTGACTTCTACATTACACATTTAGGTTAAGGGAACAAAGAAATGTCTACATAATCAGGCGGAGCTATATTGTGGTATCCCTGTATTCTAACCTCAGTCTTCACCTCACAGCTGAAGGACTTAAAGTAAAGAGGCAGTGTACCTCCACCGCAGACACCCTCTGTGAACACCTGGAAGGTTACTACTGCACTGACCCTAACAAAGATGGCTGCCATGGAGCTGTGGAACACACAAAGTGCAAACCAGGACAATACATCAACCAGACAGGTTTATATATCCAACACTAAACCCACCCCCCCCAAAAAACACAACTTAGGTTATAATACGAAACAAAGACATGTGTATAGTATAAATACTGAAAGAAAAAAAATTTTGTTGTTAAATTGCAATTGTTTTCTGTCTATGTGCTTGCAGGTACAGCCTCTTCAGATACTGTATGTAAGAGTTGTAGTAATAACACTTATTCTAACGGATCATTCTCATTCTGTATACCACACACACAGTAAGTTTTATTCATTTCTGGACCTAAGCACTGACTTTCTCATTTCCTGCAAAAAAAGACTTAATTTTGTCTTGTATCTTTTAGGTGTCAAAGAGGATATAAAATGACAAAGGAAGGGACGTTGTCAGCTGATACAGAGTGTCAAAATATCTTGATAATTCCTGTTATTCTATCAGTGATCATACTGATAGTTGTCATGGCAGTATTGTACATCTTGTGGAGGAAGAAATGTCATAGGCCAGGTTTTCTGATGGTATGAATTTGAGATGTCCATAAATTATGATTAAGGGAGAGCATTCAGTTTTTGCAACCTGTTGGTTTCTGAAGGAATAATGTTCTCTTTTGCTTTAGATCATGAGATTGTGAGAAATGGAGTCAGCTTAAGGTAAGAAGCATAAATCTAACTTCTTAGAGCATAGAAATCTTATCTTTTTAGATAAATGTTGATTTTCAGTTAGTAGTTACCAGAACCAAAGTCACATGATGTTTACAAAATGGCATTCCATTGTATACAGTACAAACCGCAAACGGTAAGGAATGTTTGCTAGAATATTTGTGTGATCAAAGTGCGTCATCATTTCAGTAAATTAAAAATGACATCTATTTTCACATCATGTTCTGTCAGCCTTTCAGCCAAATACACATTTTCCTTGCTGTCTTAGGACTTACAATCAGAAGCTGGTTGCAGCATAGTACACCTTATAAAGATGATGCAGACATCCCTACCTGTGGAAACTCATTTCTGTGTGGCACTGCTAACTGCATCTCAATCGCTGCAATTTGTGGGAGTGGCAATTACTTGCGTGTATGGGCCTGGAGACTCCTGGAGGAGCCCTTACATGCCTTATGATCAATCTTTTGCCCTTACCTCTTTGGATGAAATGAATGCAGTAATGTTCTTCTACCAGGAAAAGAAGAAAAAAAGAAGAAAGCATTCATTCATTCATTCATTCAACCTTTATTTCATACTTGGAAATACAATTGAGGGGAAACTTTTTCAATGCAGCCGAGATGCAAAAGGCAGAAGAGACTACGCAATACATTATAATTTAATAAAATAACAATACAGTACAAATAGTGAGCAAATAAATAAACAATTAAAATAAAAATATGGCAAGTGGGTAAAGCAACAATTTAAAAGGATCAAGAAAAACAGACCGGGACGGAGAGATTTGTAACTAAAACTTTAAACTGGCCATAAGGAATCAGTGTGCTCAGTTTAAAGGTCTGTTGAGCTGCGTTCCATGTTCTGGGAGCATCAAAAGAAAAGGCTGACTTACCCAGTTCAGAATGAACAGTGGGTACTTGGAGTTGGAGGTAATTAGAGGAACGGGTATGGTGGATATTTGTTTACCAGAATAACAGTGAGGAAATGTATGAATGTGTAGCCGGTGGCGGTCCGCACCGCACACGGGTCTCAAACCCGCCACCTCACAAGCTACAAACTCCTGGTGTGGGAGCCAGGCGCTCTAACCACTGAGCCAAAAGACCAAGTTTGTAACTGAACCGTTAGAAGCGCCCAAGGAATTGGGTAATGAGGATTTACACGTACTGCCACCATGCTAGCTGAGCTAGCTGGCATCCGTTACAAATGCAACAAAGGCTTATTACCTCCGCCAAGGAATTTTTCACTGGAATGTGTTTGTTCCTTTTGTCCGTCTCTTTGTTAGCAACTTTACGGTCTTTTTCCCAAGGAAGAACCCATTACATTTTGGTGCTGGAATTTTTAAAGTATTTCTCACTACTGGCAGTTATTAGGTCCATCTAATGTCAGAATTGTAGGTGGCCATAATGCTAAGGCGGAGCTCTGCACTGAGTGAATTTCTAGTTACCTCTGCTAAGGAGGTTATGTTTTCGCCAGCGCCTGTCTGTGTGTGTATATGTGTACAACGTACTGTAACTCAAAAACTGCATGGATTTGGATGACATTTTCCGGCCACGTCTTGTGATGATGATCAGTGATCCTGAACGCCATCTTGAATTTATATTGTGTCTGTGACTACTTTGCCTTGGCAGAGGAGTGCTTTTCTAGTTGTTATTTTTATTATTAGGCTATTATTTATTTTTTAACTTTCATTTGATTAGGCTATTAACTGTTTTAGATGTTTTACATTTGTTTTAAATTTATATATAGTTTTTTTGTTTGTTTGTTTTTACCTTGCTTTGAAATTGGTATTCTGTCTTATCTCTTATCATTTTCTAAATTTAAATTTTTTTCCTTTCCTTTTCACTGTTACTTATCTGTAAAGCACATTGAAATGCTTGCTTTAAGAAATTCTAAGAATAAATCTTCCTTTCCTTGCCTGTAACGTGTACGTGTAACTTTGGATATTCATGATAGTCATCACTGGTGCAGGATAGATTTATTTTATAGGAAAAAGATGTGTGTGTGTGTGTCTGTCTGTCTGTGTGTGTGTGTCTCTCTCTCTCTCTCTCTCTCTCTCTCTCTCTCTCTCTCTCTCTCTCTCTCTCTCGTGTGTGTGTGTGTGTGTGTGTGTACACGTGTTTGTGAGTGAGAGAGAGGGACATGTGAGAGGGACACATCCCCCAAGTAAATGGCAGAGATACTTCTAACCCTACATTCACAGGTTAAAATAGCAAAACAAGGTCTTTGGTATTTTTTGCCCTCACAGGTGGAATTTAGGGTTAGGATGAGGTTTGAGGGGGTTATGGTTAGGAATAAGGCTGAGGTAGTGCCTTTTAGGCTATGCCGGTGGGGGCAAAAAACACCATTAAGCGCAAAAAAAAAAGAAAAACAAGTAACAAGTTCAATGAGGTCAAATCCAGACTTAACACTATGGAATGCTAGGTTTGAGCTTTCCCTACGGATGTCATGAGAGTTGGCCGGTGGCACAAACTTGTATATTCTCTATTTCAGCATGGAGGTGCTAGACAGATTTGAAACAAACACCAGCCTACAAGTAAAGTGTTATACAATCACTACAATCAATCTTAGCATGCTAAATTATGTTAGTTTACCTCAATATTTACATAGTTTTCCTTTAAGCATTATTGGGGGTGCTGTTTACTAATTAGGGGGCTCAGTCTAAATAATCTAGACATGTGAAATCTTGGCACACTAAGAATACATAACTCACCTGAAGTGCGAAGTGAACTGACAATGCGCCACCTTTCTCAACTGCCCCTTTTTGTGCCTCCCTATCCTTTGTAGAAGCGTCCCTCCTTAAAACTGGGAGTGGTTATAGGGATCCAGTTACAGTACCCCATTTGCTCACAGTGCCATTGCTACCATCTCCCTGCAATGCACATGTGCCTGCATGCAGTATTTCAATGTGTAACTCACAAGGTTTAGAATATCACATACAACTCTTAAGACAATTTTTTTTTTGGATTGATGGACGCTTCTGGCATTTGGTCATAGTCCTGTCTTTGGAACTTTCACAATTTGATCACTGTGTATTTCTCATATCCCCCTATGGAGGTTTCACAATGACTAGCATAATTTGGACTAAAACGTGAGTATCTTTGAACTCTTTGTAATTCCATAATATTCAATCAATTATTCTATACTGGTAATATACACAATAAAATCAACACATCTTTAACACTACATGACCTAGATACCTATTTAGTGTAGAATATGTTTTTACTGTGAATGCTAACTTCTGTCATCAGGAAGTAATTTAGCTTATTGTGTATCAGTTCCATTATGCATCAGTAGGTAAACATACCATTTATCATCATAACAGTGGCCTGAATGGAAACACAACTCCTATGAAGATAAAGATAATACTAGAATAAAGCCAATTGAGAATAGAAGCTGCACCAGCTAAACCATAAATAATTTATTATGCCATTCATATTATGCTTACCACTGTTTGTGCTTTTAGATACCAACATGTTGTTTAGAAATCCTCTTTAAATCTTACTGAGGTGTAGAATAGTTTATTTTCACTCTACCCTCTTTCTGGTAGAAACTGCATTAAATTTGTTGATTTGCTTTAGCCAGAGATGGACATAATACTCAAGCACTGTACTTGAGGAGCTATTTTATGTATCTGTAGTTTTTTATTTGATTTTTACCTCTTTTCATTTTAACAAAAATGTTGGTACTTCTGTCATGGCTTGACCTTTAGACTTTAACATAAACAATGCAAAGGCAAAAAACTCAAATCAAAAGGGGGCTTATTAAGTCATTCATCTGTGGAAAGAACAGAACAGAAAAAGCAACAGCCAATCATTTTAAGCAACCAGGATGGTGAT
>JAODXP020002416.1:27500-29191 GCA_027497455.2 Sardinella longiceps | reverse complement strand
CAAAACAGTAACAAAAAAATATATTTTAAAAAACTATATTAATTAATGAAGTAATATTGTATGTATCAATGGGCTAGAGCGTCATACCGTAAGTCCGGGTACCTGGGATCTGGCTGTTTTACCTATTCTCATTAGGTCAGGGTATAGGCCTAGTTGTCACTATCGTCACTATAGTTCCGTGGTTAATGAGAGGGAGTGACTACGTTGTCTGCAATCGAAGTAGGCTATGTGTTATTTTTTTAGCCTAGTGGTTTGGTTTTTCCTGACTATTTGCCACAGGTTATGCATTGATTTTGCAAAATTTCTTCCACTATGAGGTTAAAACAGAGGGGGAGTTAATATGGTGTTAATATAGTTTTTTTTTAAAAAAATTTGCATAAAACACTGTCCTGCGGCTTATATGCGGGATATTACTCGACTGCTTTGCACAAATGCATTAGATCATCAGGTTAAGCGGCATGTGATTTTGCTGGCCATAGTTTTGGGTTAATAAGCAAGACAGGAGTTGTTTTTTGTTAATTAAGTAGGGAGTTGCAATGAAAAAGCAGGACAGATTGCATGGTGCAAGACAAAGGATTAAATCGCTATACAGGGCATGACTAGTGGTCGCCTAGCAACCAAGATATGATGATACTGATGCTTGTGATTGATTCACAGTTGCTGTTGTGCTTTTCTGGGATGCCTTCAGTGTTTCATGGTTTTGGTCTCTGAAAATGTGACTCTAGCACTTTCTGTTCTCCAGTGTGAGTTGGTAGTTGGTAGTCAGCGAGGGAGTTTCAAATCATTTAAAAAATATATTTTATAGTATTTATAAATGAAATTATTTAAAAGATAATTTCAAAACTTAAAGTAAAAAAAAAACATACATTTAAAGGGCCAGGGTTAACTTTTAAATGATATTGGGTTAGTCATCACCTTACCTGGAGTTGCATATGTGGGTAAAATCATTTTGGCTTAAAAAAAAAAAAAATTGTAAAGAAAGTCTCCATGTGATCTGTGACAATGTAAATGCAAATGTAGCATTTCTGAGGATACTGCATTGAAATACCCTAACCTGTGCCCATTCACTGTCATGACTTCTCCCCCAGCAACTCTTCCCTCTGACTCTATAAAGCAGGACCTCAGAGCTGTTTGTTTGGATAACAACAAAGGCCTTTAGTGTGTCCAGATCACCTGGAGAAATTGGTGTGGCAAATTGAGCAAGGCACCTAACTCTTCATACCTCTTCGCTGATGGCCGGGGTTGCCTCGGAAATAAAGGAATAGAATGTTGGAAGCGGTGAATTCAGGGTCTTGCATCGTACCCCAGGCATGACCAGAGACTTTATTGTTATAACATAACTTTGCGTTTGTCATTGCCCCAGAGAAAAAAAAAACTTCCACAGCTAGGTGACATAGAGACAAAAAGTAGGAGTGTGAACAATGCAACTCATGTAGCCACACTAGGGCTGGGCGATAAAACGATAGCGATATGAATCGCGATAGACACGTACTCGATAGCAATAGAAAATGCGCTCGATAGAACTTTCGATAGAATTTTTTTTTCTCACGGGCTCCCCTCTGTCCGCATTTACAACAGGCGCACTGCGCTCATTGCCTGCGCTGGCTCTACCAGAAAGGGCACGCACTGACTGACTGTTTACACTGTTTACTAGTTAGCTGCTGCAACTCAGGCTTGCTTTTCATGTAGCC